>JARJCN010000176.1:0-36904 GCA_029282135.1 Mycena belliarum
AGTAAGGGAGGACTTACGCGTCTGATTCTTGTTGGCACCTTTGATCTGGACCTTCAGAGCATTGGCGACCTTCGACGCGAGGTCGTCGACGTCGATATCCTTGACGCGCGAAAGCTTGATCTTCTCGCCAACCTCGGGCGCGACGTGAACGAAAGGCATCGCGGGCGGAAGGTTGTCAATGTCGCGTTCCTTGGCGCGGTCGTCAGCGGCGTCGTCGGAATCGTCGGACAGGCGGGGGTCGTCGCGGAAGATGTCGAACTTAGGGTTGGGGATGGTCTGTAAAAGAGTTAGCAAGGAAAAATGAAAGTCAACCTAAAGTTGACTTACGTTCTTCTTGGCCTTGCCCTTGCCTTTCTTGGCCACCTTGGCCGCTCTAAGGAAAAAGTAAACGAGGTTAGTAAAGTCTAAGGCAGAGTAAAAGGTGGCGCACGAAGAACGGAGTGTAAGGGGCCGCTTACTCATTTTGGCTTACTCTGTAGTTACAAGTCATGTGCTTCTGTATCATGTGATCTTATCCTCTTACCCATTAACCATCGCCTTCGCGCCTCCAAATCTACTTGTCGAGTTACTCCAAGCAGTCCTCGTCGAGTAGCTCCGAGGGAGGCATAGGCGACACTTAACTACATTCTCAAGCCTTCGCCCCGTGCGCCAAGCCTTACTCGTTATCGAGAAGAGGCACTGCGCACTAGGCGACTCTATATAAAGACTACACTATCGAATACGGGCTCATAGCTAAGAGACCCTTATTCTACAACCATTCTACGACCATTCACGATCTCTTCAATCCTCCGAACAGGCTTGTCGCCAGCAGGCGACCACTATCTAAGCCTTATCTCTCGCCAGGACTCACGTACAACGATTCTGCTCTCAAAGGCTCAAACCAAGCCTTACAAAGTGGACAAGCTCGGAATCGTTGTTACTTCCTGGCCGGATATTGTTCACTGGATTTCAGAATGACCCACTCTAATCTCGATCAGATATGGTCGGTATACACCACCTCACCCGATCCCTTATCGGGGATGGATTCTCTCTACAAGACCTGCTGTGTCCTTACCAGGCAGGTCCTGCAACCCTCCGACATCGTGCTATCCGGTGGTGGCTTCGTTCTTCACCCGCAGCTGGCTGGGTCACTGTCAGATGTCATCCCAGCAATGGACCACCTACTCCTATGTGCCGCTCATCACCACAAGCTGGTAACCACTCCTTCAATTGGCCAGGCAGAGTTACAGACTTTAACATCGACTACGGGCCTTCACTCGTGCGCGACGCAGAACCAAGTTGTGCACTGCTGGGTGCTTGTTATCGATCGCATCTGGGCCGCTATGTGCGAGCTCAAGGCCCTCTGCGTCGGCAACCCATTCGACCCCTCTCGGAAAACCTGGATCTCCAAGATCCCCGTCATTGCCTCATCACTTCCTCTCCCGCTTCGGGTCAAACTGCCCAAAGACATGCTGCAGTTCTTCGACATCTCTGTCGAACCCCGGCGCGAGCTTCCACCCGTGCAGTCAAACCCCCCGCTGTCGTCGAAGGTCATCAGCACGGCAGTGTCAACGCAGGGCACCTCGGTCCAGGCAACACACTCTCTCGGCGCGAGTCAGCTCGATGGTCCGCACGGATATCCGGCTCGACGACCCTCCAGCACAGAGAAGGAGCTAGTGTCCGCTTCTGCTATGGACTTTTCGGACCGAGTGATTGAGTCTGGAAGGTGGGGCGCAAGAACTCCATCATTAGCGGGCTCGACGCAAGGGCAGGATGAGCAGGTCGAGCCGAAACTCGTGGACGCACTTAAAGATGGTGTCAAAGCACTCGATATCGTGCACGTTACGCCACCCCCGAAGTCCCCCGCTCCAGCGCCCGCTACTGCGGACGCCGTAGAGCTTGGGGGGCTGCGTGTCGAGGTGACACAACCGCGAGCGATGGCGAGCACAAGCACAGTCAAGCGCGGGGGGCTCATGTCCGTGCGTCTACGGAGGAATGGGGTGGACACTGGGAAGGACACATGGCAGGCAGCCGGAGCATGTCTCGCGCCATTCCCGGACGCCATTGGAGGCGGCCGGGGGCGAGATGCACTGACCGGTCCTCGCTCAAAGTCCCGCCTACGGGAACACGCAGTCAAATCCGGGGCTGCTGCATCTTCGCAACGGCCTCCCGCTCCAGCCCTTGTCAAGGACGAACCTACCGTCGAGCTTGGGGGGCTAGAAAATACTCCGTCTATGCCTCCCGCTGCCGTCATCGTATGCGGGAAGGGTATGATCGAGCCTGTGGGGCTGGACAAAACACGTCAGCATATGGTTATTCCGAATTTGGGTGAGATACGTACTCGGGACGAGGAGTCCAGAGCGAGCAGTGAGCAGTACCCGCCGCGTTGCGCTTCGCCCCCGGCGTCCCTGTCGTCTCCGCCCGCGGCTCCCGCGCCCGTTTTCGACAAGGGTCCTGTCTGGTTTATGTGCAGTAATCCTCCTCGAGGCGCCGCTGCCTCGCCTCCGTCTGCACCTGCTGCGGCTGCGGGTAGAAATGCGCCTTCTGCGCCTGCTGCCACGGACACTCCGCCATCTCCGCATCCACGTGCGTCCGGTCAAGCAACGCCCGCAACTGGACCGCCTGGCGCTGCCGCATCGCCCCCGTGTACGCTGCCCGCGCAGCTTCGGGTCCCGCCGCCGCCACCATCGTCGTCGCCGTCCGGGTGCGTGCCATATGCAGCACACACCACTGACGGGTCTGCTGTCGCGCGCGTTGCGCCACCGCCGAAGTCCCCTGCTCCAGCACCCGCTATGGCGGATGCCGTAGAGCGTGGGGGGCTGCGCATCGAGGCGGCGCAATCGCGAAGGACAGCGAGCGCGAGCGTGATCAAAGGCGGGGGGCTCACATCCGTGCTCCTTAAGAGGAAGGGAGCGGACGCTGGAAGGGACAAGCGGCAGGCAGTCAAAGTTCGTCTTGCGCGTTCCCACCTGGCGGCAGAAAGTAGCGCGCAGCAGCTGCTGCAGGAGAGGATGTTCCACGATATCGTGAAACGACCCTGTTCCTTCGTCACGGACTACAAGGTTTTCACGCTCGTCAGCGTGATCATACGGACATTCTGGATAACTCACCTCCTGTGGATTCTCCAGGAGGTGCTTGTGCCGCGAATCGTATGGGAACGGGAAGGGATTGGAACGGCTGCACGCCGCTAGTATCCTAGGCGCGGGCGCGCGTGAACGCAGCTGAGTCTGTCTCAGCCTCCATATCCATCTGCGAGGTATTCGAGGACATACCTCGATGCCTCGCCCGGTCCCACCGTCAAGGCAATCCGACCTGCGAGACGAATCGACTGAGAGCGTCTCGCAGCCCATGTCATGCATTTCTCCGTTATACTTTGGATTTTTCGGTTTTTTCTGCTATAATTTTAGCTTCGAAGCCTTCTTGGAGCGTTCAACACGCACCCCTGGGACATCCGGACCCTTGGCACACCCCCGCTGCATCCGACGCAGCTCGTTTTGAAGCATCCGGAGTTCTCAATATACCAGCTACGAACCTTGTTTCCCATTTTTTCGCAATTTCTGCCAAATTCTTCCAGTTTCTGCTTCAAGACCTCGAATTTTCGCGCTTACCTGCACGCTCCAGTACTCCCCACGAAGCCACGGTCGGAGTTTGCGAAGCTATGCGGTCGTATCGCCTCAAAACTTCGCATTCCTACCATATGCAAGCCAAATTTGGCCAGTGGCCAATGCCAGATTTGAGGCGGCCATGCACCTCAAATTCGAGCGCAGGACTGTTCGTTCGGTTCCCACAGGACGATGAGGCCTTGGATGCGACGTTGAAGGGGAGGATGAGCAAGATGTGGAGTTGATGTGGAGCCGAAGTCGCATTTGTTTGGCAGAGGCACGATCAAACACCAAACAACGCTCCTGCTCAATTCGGACTCTTGCGCAATGCAATTGGCAACACTCGGGTCGAAGCTCCCATTCCGAAATTGGGCCGCCGAAGCTTCGGATTGTCCATATCTCACCAATGGAAACATTCCGAGGGCTCCAGCGTGTCAAACCGGAGAATGTGTTCAGCTGGGAAGCTGCAGTCTGCAGCAGCAGAACCTCCTACTATATTGCGGATTCCACAGCGCCTCGAGTGGTTCTGGGACACAGCGCGCCATCATAGCCCGTGCTAATTGTCGCGCGTGTTCGCACCCTTCCCACTCGACACCCCTGATCTCCGAGTATACAACTTGAAGTGGAAAGTCGCACTGCGCACAAACTTCCGGTCCATAGGAGCAGCTAGCGTCTTGCGCAAGCATGCAGTCTACTATGAAACATTGGTGACGCCAACAAATGCGAAGCCTCAACGGGGGCAGCATCGTGCGCGATTGCCCCCGCGAGGCGAGTCCTTGTCGTCAATTGTGAAGTTCTGTGCTCATATACCTTTTTCTCACAATACTTCCCACCGGCCGCGCGGGACCCTGCTTCTCGGACGGTGACGCGGCTTGTCTTTGCGCTTATTGGCCAACACTTTGGCCAGTCTTCACCGCCGTCGACCCTTCATGGTGCACCTCGACCTCGTGCGGAGGATACATGCCCCACACCAGCGCTGAGCGCGTAACCGCTGGCTGACTACGCGCCTCTGCCGTACGCTCCCTGCCAGCTCCTACTTGGCGCTACCGGGTCCGCGACCGTCTCCGCATCGCCGAGCGTGGCAACAACAAGGTTATATCACCCACCAAGTCTGTGTGCTGCCTGTTTACCTCGTCCCTGCACAATCCTCCGTGCTTCCTGGCCATCGACCACCTAATACGCAAAATTCCCTCCGCCCCTCGGCGTGCGGGCCTGTGTACCATCCCACGGCATCCCACGGCATCCTGCAAACATCAGCACTAGTTGTCGAAGTTCCCAGATTTTGAGGATAGGGCAGCAGCCGTCCTGAGTTCCCACCCCAGCCCAACCCCTTCTTCCGAGACGCTCGCAGTTAGCTCCCTTAAATGGGCTGACTTGTTTCTTGGATGGGTTCCGAAAGAACCCACTTTCGCTCAATTCCTACAAGCGGCTTCTTCCGTGGGGGGCAGGTAGGGGGTATGGTATGGCAGGGAGTGGAGCGACCACGCAGCGGAGTATTTTGGTTATGGTCTGGTATGGGTTCGGGAGCAAAGCGACCTCGCGACGAAGTGGAGTCGGAGAGGTATCGGAGGCGGAAACTGAGCGGACTCGGATAGGCCCGTGGAGATGGAGACGAGATGGCTCGAGAACGAAAAGCAGTGCGAAAATTTTTCTTTCACTTTATGCTTGATGCTTGTCACTTTCTTTTTCCCGCCATTCCCTCCCTTCGCACATCTGGATTTCTTGCAACTGCAGAGTGGGGGGCTCTGTAAGGGGCCGCTTACTCATTTTGGCTTACTCTGTAGTTACAAGTCATGTGCTTCTGTATCATGTGATCTTATCCTCTTACCCATTAACCATCGCCTTCGCGCCTCCAAATCTACTTGTCGAGTTACTCCAAGCAGTCCTCGTCGAGTAGCTCCGAGGGAGGCATAGGCGACACTTAACTACATTCTCAAGCCTTCGCCCCGTGCGCCAAGCCTTACTCGTTATCGAGAAGAGGCACTGCGCACTAGGCGACTCTATATAAAGACTACACTATCGAATACGGGCTCATAGCTAAGAGACCCTTATTCTACAACCATTCTACGACCATTCACGATCTCTTCAATCCTCCGAACAGGCTTGTCGCCAGCAGGCGACCACTATCTAAGCCTTATCTCTCGCCAGGACTCACGTACAACGATTCTGCTCTCAAAGGCTCAAACCAAGCCTTACACGGAGGCGCTCCTTCGGGGGCGCTGGCTCCGCTTCCTCCTCCTCCCCCTCTGCGTCCTGCTCGCCGTCGTCGTCCTTAGGCGCGGGCGCCTTGGCCTTAGAAGTCGAAGCGACCTTGGTACGCTTGCTGGGCGGGGGTTCAGTAATGGGCTCAACGACGAACTTGCTGAGGTCGACGTCGATGAGGTTGAGCGATGAAAGCTCGGGGACGGTAGTGTCCAAGGGCGCGACAGGCCCTCGCGGCATCGAAAAGACGGGCGGCTCCTCGCCGTCAGCCTAAGTAAACGAAAGTTAGTACGAATAAGAAAAGGGTGCGCTTTAAAACGCACAAGTTCGGGCGCCTCAGGAGGCGTGTAGTTCACCCACGACTCAGGGATCTCCTCGCAGAACTCGAATAGATCGCGGAGGTTCACGTAGAAGAAACGGAAGGTCCTACTGAGCTTGGCGTTGACGCCGGACCAGTGGCGGTAGTGCCATTCCTAAGGCAAATGTATAAGTTGAAGTAAAGAAATAGAGGAAAGGGACGCACCAAGGCCGGGGTCGCCTCGTGGATGGTGGCGCGGACTTGGGCGCGCATCGCTTTGCCCCCAGACGGAAGAGCCGGGTTCAACATAAGTTGAACCAACGCTTGGGCGCATGGGTGGCGGAATGGCGTGTAGACGTCGAGCTCCGAAGTCAATGGCGAAGCAGGGCGCTTGCCAGACTTGGGCTTGCCGGAGGACTTGGGCGCCTCGGCGGCGCGACGACTGGCGGGGGTCTTGGGAGGCGAGGCGGTGGCGGCCTTAGACGGGGACGAAGTCGGGGCGGTACGACGGTCAGTCATTGGGACGAGATGGTGGTGGTACGGAAGGAAGGGGGAATTGATGGGCGTCGACCGCCCACCCGCCTTATATGAGCGGGCGTTTGAATAGGCTGCGCAGCGCCTTAGGAATAAACCGGGCCCAAATGAACTTCGTGTTCCAGAGCTTGGGCTTCCTAATTGAATCCAAAAATAGCGGCGCTAGTCCGAATTCTATAAACGGCGGAGACTTGCATTGTTCTAGGAATTGTTTTCACAAATCCTAAGGCAGCATCAAGTAAAAACCTAAAGTATGGGGTATCAGCAGTAACGAAATGTTGTGATCTACAACATGGTACAAAGGGGATAACATTTGGTTCCGAGAGGATCGACCTACACGGCGATCTACATATGTTTTGATGGGCGATCCATGCTTCTTTTGTCTAAAAAGCGCAGTAATGACGCAGCCGTCAGACCCGGGCCGAGCCGCGGAGAAAGCCGAAGCCGCGTTCTTAGGCTAAGAACGCGAAACTGGGTATAAATCCTAAGATGTACGAAGGTCAGAAAAATTATGGGGAACAAAATATACCTCTAGTAGCAGAGAAAGGCTTGACTGGGGACAGTCAATATTAAAGAATGGGGGAGATGATAAGCCCCTAGAAAAACCAGCTATGAAACACGCACTTTTTGCGATTTACAGCGCGCATCTAAGAACCAGCACATCTCCGTGTGGCTGGTTAATCAGGATTATTATCCACCAAACCAGGAGGCTTAGAACATCCACTCTGCGAAGTAAGGTTGAAGCCCCAGACCTACGAACCTTAGAACCCACAAAGTTTTATCGTGCTTAGCTGGAATACGCGACGCGCCGGGGTCACGTGACATGTCATTAGACCAGCGGAGATGTCCGAAGGAGATTAGGATTGTTCGTCTAAGATTATCGGAATCTTAGGGGTACATCCCGTAGAAACCTATAGTATGTGGTACCGTTGGAAAGTTACGGCCCAGCGCTACCTAAGTAACGAAGAGAGAGCGTAAAGGGAGGAGACCAGGGCTAAGAAATGCACCACACAACTCGTTCAACAGGAGTTGTCCTATACCGATCGAGGGGTTAGAAACCTAGGAACCGTAACAACCCCAACTCTCAAGACAGACACCTAGGGGGCGCGGCCCACCAATCACATAAACCGCGCAGCATATCCGACGACTATTTAATAAGCAATGTATACCAAAGTAGTCGATCATCGTTTGTAATTGTAAATACCTGTAGTATAAAAGACCAGAGGAGCAGAGAGGACGGCACTGAATCGGACCCCAGTTCGTGTACGAGGCAACTACCATTGTCCCTCATCACAGCTAGGATTTGGTTGAGGGCTTTACTCTGGAATTCCGCTGTCTTGCGATAGTGTCCCGAATTAAAGTTTCTTTTGATAAATCGTCCGTTCTTAAGATCGTCGAGCTCCGTGCTAAACCGTATCCGTCTCCGTTGAATCCGCTCCGTAACTCCGAAGTACTCCGTGTCCGTTGAACTGGGAATTTTGAGATCCGAAGTCATTCCGAAGACCGTTTATCCGCTCCGATAAAGAGAATCAGGCAGAAGCCTTAAAAACCTTGCCGGCCTTAAAAACCGTATCTTGCATATAGCTGAGAAGCTTAAAATCTAAAAGTCCCACAAGACTCATACTCCTAAGAATCTTGACTCTGTCAAATTCTACGGACGAGACTATACCATAACCAACTTGGAAGTTCCTCTCTTACGAGACCTTTCTTGTGCAGAAACCTTAAATCTTGACTTGGAGCTCCTTAGACCTACACTTGTGTCTAATAAGACCCGATCTCGTCAGATAAACTTTGGTGCAGTAAAGAGGTGTTTAGTGGATTAAGTCCAGGTTTCCGGGGGTTGTGCTAGAGTGCATCTGTTTAGTCAGAGGACGATAGTGCGATAACTTGGTTGGTTGGGTTTAGTTTGTTTTTCATTTGCACGCTTAGTTTCTGAGCAACCGTTTCACCGCTGGGCCGAATGGTTCGATTCGAAGGATCTACCACCCCTACAACGGATTTACCTCAATGCGCTCGCTGAGATATTCCGCCCATGGGAAGACCCTGACGGTGGTCAGTCACTTGCACTCTTCCTGAACCCGGTATACAACCTCTTCATGCACTGGTGGAGTGGTTACAACGCGCTCAGGTTTCCCGGCCGGCCACCAGAACCCGATCCGCGCCGCCGATACTTCTGGGTTTCCGACGGCGAGCTGTTTGGGGAGGTCCCATTAACGGGCCGGGGATTCATGGTTGAGCATGCGAGTAGCTGGCGGCGGTGATTGTGTTTTGGTTCGGCCGAGGGCGGCCTTGTTTTGGAGGGGGGAACCTGCGGCTGTTCCAGCCGCATAGCGGCTTGGCCTTGCTTGTCGTAGTCAGTAGCACGTGACCAATCCAGGCTTTTCCCGAGACTGCCAGCGCAGCGCTTCGTGCCTCGCCCTGAGCGTCTCCACCGGATGCACTTTTATTCCCGCCCTGTACAAACAGCTTCCTCCCTAGATAGATAGGTGTTTTTCATGGTCCTGCCCATCATATAGCTGCTTGGAATTCATAGTTCTTCTAGGGCGGCAATAGGGTCTCCGCGCTATACAAAGAGTGCGACCCCCCGATATAAAGTCACGTCCCGCCCGATATACTTGAAATCGGAGTTCGGTGCGCGCCCCGTCCTAACTTCGGCTATGCCCACTCCATTTGGGGGTTCGGCTACACCCGCCCCGAAAACAATTTAAACGAGTGTCGCTATCGACATTATCTATGTACTGTGTGGTGGAGTGTTGAGTGGAGTGTTATAACTCAGATCCAGATCTGGGTTCCTTTTCCAGAATTCTTGAGCTTATTCGGGCTTCTTCGGGCCGTAATCGCTTGCCATCGGGGCGCCCCGCGGAGGACCAGGAGCAGTGCTGGCGGGGTGCGCACAACTGAACCCTTATCCTGGCAGTTGTAACAATATGCATACTATCCACTACTTACTACTACCATTCATATGTTCAAACTTTCCTTGTATCTTAATGATGAGATGGATGTGACTATCACGCTCTGAAAGCTTTGTTCACACGTTCTAAGTTGAAGCCAAGCTGTTCAAACGACTCTCTTCTCAACATATTTCGATCATAATCGGGGGAGGGGGGGGGCATAACAATCCTTGCCCAAAACATATCGCTGCCGAGTTCAGCGGACCGGAACCACCCGGCCGTCGGATCAAAATACCAAATCGGACCAAATACCCCCTATTGTTCCATTCGAGTTGTGTGCACACGCGACTCTGAGGTTTGCATATGCATAAGATATGGACAGAATGTACAGAAACAAGAAATTATAACACACTTCTACATGACAATGGTTGTGTCCTTACAAACAGGGACATGTCTTCTGAGCACCGCAGCAGCAAAATAGTTATCACATATCTGACACTGTTCAACCAGGCCCACCCACGACCACTCAGAGATTCCTCGGCCTGCCGCCAAGTCTCCAAGTAGTCGGATCTCCCTCTCCTCCTGAGAAGACCTAGTGATGGCCGATGTCGAGATACGAGATGGTCCGGCTACGGGTGCCGAGAGCGAGGTCTGGGGGCGGGAAAGTCCGCGTCCCATGTCCGAGTGCCGAGTGCGCGACGGTCCGGGCGCCGAGATGCTGAACGGATCGCCAAGGGGAGCAGGGACCGAAGGGAATCGACTGGCGGCCTCCGGATAGTCGTCGTCGATCTCGTGATAAAAGCGGTTGCTGCGCGGTGCTTGCAGCTGGTGCCGAACGTATGGAGCACTGGGGCGACGGCGAGACTTCCCGTCGGCTCGAAAGCATCATCAAGATATGTCAGAATCAGATGGCGCGATCAACGTACAGTTATTCTTGGGCTTGCGGTACAGAAGCGGACCACTGAGTTGTTGCGTTCCCGCCGGATACTCAGATATGTGTTCGCCGAAATACTCTTTGAAGTATGGTGCTATCTCAAGGACAACGGGAACATGCCGCATGCGATGAGCGGTGCGGATGAGGTCCATGTCCGGAACACCTCCGCTATCTAATCAATCCCCATAAGTGCAGAACCGGCAACAACTCCCAGCGTACTCACTGAGACTCGGCAAATGCATGTAGTCGGATTTGAGAGTCGTAGTTTCGTAGATTTTGGAGAGATTTACTGTTGAGATTTGAGTATGCATTGAGCAGGGGAAATGAGAAGTCGACATACATTTAAAGTCGCACCGAGGATGGTTGAAGTGACAGAAAACTAGAACATGGTGAGTCACACTGGACTCGACAATCTGGCAAGCACGGGGGGAGTTGGGGGCAGCAGTGAATGCGCAGAAGCATTCCAAGAACAGCCCATGGTTGCGAAGCCAAAGACGCATGCCGCTTGGGACAATCATCGTCCCGTTATGGGTAGGCCTACAACATTTATGATTTATCACTGTGAAACAAAATACAGCCTGCAAGAGAGCGTACCATGCAACGACAACGACTTGGCCTAGTAAGCGAGAGTATACCACGAGGTTACGACTCTCGCGCTGGTAGGATACGACCAGTTCGTCGGTGGGAACTAAAGGTGCGAACGGGGGAGCCATTATCAACTTTGGATGCTGCCCAGGACAGTACTTATAGAATCTCCGAATGCAAAAGGGCCATAAAAATCGGTCGGAGCTTTTCCATTGTGCATAGATAATCCCCCGTGAAGATCGCGCAATAATTGAATAGCAGGCTCTATGCTTCTGCAGTGGCCGGGGGGGACAATGCAGAAAAATTGAATAGGCAAGGCACAACAAGTGAGATTGGGGCGCAATCGAGACTTTAACAAGCCGAGGAGGGCTGCATCGGATAGAGCGACAATGCCAGCGAGACCTGCTTGCCAGAATGTATTAAAAAAAGAGGCACAGAAGGATGACTTTGCCTTGGTTCCCAGTTTGTGTCGCATACACCAGCCATTGTGCTTATACTTTGCCCGAAGGATACGGACAGAGCCTTGAGAATTGCGACTGCAATGGTCCAAGCGTCGAGTGAGAGTGGGGCGACATCTGTTCTCCCCAAGTAGTATATAGTTTACTTGTTAGGAGTCTTCGAAAAGTTCAGTGTTGCCATATCCATGCCTCTGAACGACGTCCAGCTTGCTGCAATCATAGCTGCTAGAAGGCTTCTCGATGACGCTGGACTTGTGGATATTGATTCAACCGACGATCCCGACTTCCAGCGACTGTCTCAGACAATTTCATCTGTGTTACCAGGAAGCCCGAGCCCTGCTGTTCTAGGCTACCACTACAAGGCACCCCCGTCTCGCGATTTCACTCTTGCCGAAGTTGCCCTAGGTCTAAATTCGATAACACGACAAACATCTGTTCACGGCCTTGTCGAGCATCCTCGCGGAGCGATCATCGAATATCCCGAGAGCGGGAGCGCCAGAGGCCTCGCAATTGCACATAAATTTGCTGTTGATCCCGCCTCCGAGTTCCACCCCAAACTCAACATACAGTACTCGCTGGGGGATAACCACGGGGGCCGTCCGTACGTCACCTGCGGTACTCTCTTGTCTGGTCGGGACGGAATGCCTGCAAGCTGTAACAATCTGAAGATCGCCTGTATGTCGAGTTCATCTTTGGAGAGCCAGTTTTCACACGGTTCAATTTAGGTAAAGGCCTAAAGGTTTGCGCTGCGCGGCCTCGATCCACCACATCTGTTACACCCCCGGTACTCAACACTCCGGCTAAGGAAGTCTTCGATAAAACCATCGCCTTTTTCTGCACCTTGCTCGAGAATGGTTGTGCATTTGATCCAGAGACCAGCAACACAGATTTTGGGTCATTCGGGGACTCGGACTCGGATTCAGATTCGGAGTCGGATAATCCTGATTCCGAATCGTCCGAAACCCTGCTTCGTAACCGAAGGCGACCTAGGGACCCAACCTGCCGTGGTAAACTGTGCTTCCGAGCTGATGAGTACGGCCGACCATTTATTCAGTACGGCCTCACCCTTACTTTGAATTTCCGCCGCTGACACAAAATTAGATGCCAGAAGCGCTCTGTGCAGAACCGGTCCCATCTTATCCTCCGAAATCTGGACGAGTTCGAAATACCGTACCTCCGTGCCTTGCTCACCGACGACTCCGCCCTTATACAGGAGTACGAGCTGTCTGCAAAGGCCCTCGGATATGGTCCTCTTTCTCCCTGTTCTTTTACGGCGCCCCCGTCAGCCCAGAAGCAATTATGTCGTGAGTTCCTCGACTGGTTCGATATGTGATTTCTGAACCTTTCTAGCGTACTGGCATCGCTCTTCCACTGGGAAGCTTGCACGGGGAATTCTGGAGCGCTGGAAACACAATTGCACTGCTACGTTCAATATATACACGCCGTATGACCTCGAGGACTGTCCCTTTGTTCTGATCATCTGCCAGAATCCCCATTCCCACCCTCCCCCTTCTCCCGTGAAAACTCCACCACCGCTCCTAGAAGTTTTCCGCTCCTTGTTACTGGATTTGAACTGGAAATTGGCGGATGCAACCCCACGAAAACTTGTCGTTGAGTCTGGCTTCATGTTCGGACTTCGACGACACCTAGGATGGAGCCGGCTATCGGATCCTGCCCTCTCTGAGCTGCACCCTTCCCTCGGAAATCTTGACCACGTTCGAAGATACATCAACGCGTTACGGACGGTTCTATATCCCGAAGGAACTGGGCTCGAAGGCCTGTTCTATTCCCAATTTTTTGCTCATAACTGAGATTGTTTTCTAGGTGCGCAGCTCCTTGTCAAGGAACATCTCGAGTTTCCCGAGTGCGATCGGTATGTTCGGTGTGCTGAAACTCATGTACTCGATGATGGCAAGATATTTCATCTTGTTATATGCATGTTCAAATCGATGTCCGAGTATTTGATGCGGACGAAGATGCTCTCGCTCGATACCGCTTTCAAACGGATCCACGGGAAATGGGAGGAGTTCGAAATGGAGACTTGGAACACTGATAAAATGAAATGTAAGCTATCTGTCTATCATAGGTGCTCTGATCAGAACATCTTCAGCCGTGGTTGGGACACGTGCATTTACAACATCGCAGTCGGCGCAAGCACACTTGATCCTTTTCACCCGGATTTTCGAAATCGCATCATCGGATACCGGGATTGCAGTTCAATTTCGTCACATACATGGAGAAGGGATGGAGCTGTGGATTGCAGATGCTCATAAAGGGCAAGGAATTGGTACGAGCTCGATTTTTTTACAGCCTGTTATTCATCTCCCTCCGTACAGGCGCAGGAATGTTTTGCCAATCACTGTGTATTGGATCGGATTTATTCTGCCCCCTCGAGCCCACCCGCCTTTTGAGCTCACTCACTCCAGTAGAACATCTCCGACGGTTCTATCGCTTCTGTGGGACACACTACAAGCGCAACATCGATGAGTTGCGGCCCCATACAACTGCACCTGTCCGAAAGGCGATGCTCAGCTTGGCATCATCACACGAGCACCCGGACTTGGAAGGCGCCTTGAAGGTGATTGAAAATGGCGGGAAAAAAGCGAAAGGTGGGCTACAGTCCACAGTTTCTACAGCTCTAATGAATGCCTTCGCAGCTTGGTTGAAGGACAAGATAACTGGAACGAAATTCGCTCTTCCTGCGCTGTATCAACCCATGAGCCTCATCCCACTCGATATCTGGAAAGCGGCGCCCTCGACTACAAACGGAAACGAACAGGCTCACCGCAGCATCAATAGAGACGGTGTGAATCTCACAATTCTTGCCGGGATTATGCGAGGCATGCAGTATGATGCACGCGCAATGGCAGCGCTCTCTCTATACTCTTCCCACGGAATCTATGGCCGTGATCAAACATCAACTCATTTCCGCCGATTGCAGCGCTCCGTCAATCGCCAAGGTGAATTTATATCTTATCCTCGTTATGGAGTGGTATTAATTCTCCTAGTCCTCGTTCAGCGTCGTGTCGCCGAAAGGGACACCAACGAGGACAAGAGCGCGTCTACTGAGTCGATCAGGAGCGCTGATAGCCAGTTGCTTCCCCCGGCGAGTGCTGGAGAGCCATCAATGACGCGCAGCATGTTGCAACAAATGTCTGACACTCCCCTATACACCACACAACCCCTGGCTATCTCCACGCGCAACCCGTATCAAACCAGCGAGCAGTTTCCCACTGCCCTCGATTACGATCATACTCCCTCATTCATCACTCAGCAGCTCGACAGTTCGATCAGCGAACCATCATTTCACCCCGTGGAAATGACACGGCAGCACGAGTTTAGGCATTTTCCCGGTGGAGACTATCCCATTCTAGGTGCAGGTTCCAACTATGCCGAGTCATCGGCCCTTCCTTTCGTTCCAGGCAGCTCTTATAATGGCACATACAACAATTTTGATATAGCCTACGGTGCGGCCATTGCGATGGGGCATGGTCCGCGCGAAGGAGGGCAAGCGCTTGCTGATAATGACATGAATCTGTACTATCATTAATGTAGTACTATATGTATACATTGCCCGAATGCGTGCCGTCCTCTGAACCTCAACATTCAGTGTGTATTCTAAGACGCGCCGGGTCTCGTGACCGCGGACCCGGGACAGGCCGGGCTTCCATACTTAAAGCAGCGGACGTACCGCGCGGCGCGCCGAGGACTCCCTCCGGTGTGGCGCTGGACATATGCTGGATTGCTTTCTCGGCTCCCTTTATGGGCAGCCGAGATCTACGGAGTTATAACAGCGCACTACAGACTCTGTGTGGTGGTAACTAGTACTATAGTGAGACTTCGCTGGTTCTATTTGTGATCGTAAGCCCTCTCAATCTACTATTGGTGTGCTGCTCTCCGTGGAGTGATTCATCCATACCTCGGCCCAACCTCGGCCATCTCGGCAAGGTGGTCTTCAGAGACATTGAACGATTGAGATTTGGCGCTGCTTGCAATTGTTGGACAAGATGAAGAATGATCTATGAAGCCACGGAATTCTTCAAATCAGCCTAGTATCGCAGTGGGCCAATCACCTAAGGGAGCTTCTACGGGGTCACGTGAGGGCCTGAGAGGGGGGTTTGATAGTACTAGTAAAACCTACCTCTCAGGCCCGTCGGAGGTGGGAGAGCCGGAAGGCCATTCCGCTTTCGGACGTCCCATCAATCGTGTGCTCGTCGCCGGCAGATCCCGGCCACCGCTTCTCGCCGCCGCTTCCCGCGGGCCGTATTCCGCACTGCGCGCCTCGCCGCCCGCACCACCGGTGGCCTGCTCTTTGTCTTTGGCAACATCCAGCTATGCTTTCCTCTTCTACTGGGCTCAATTGCGACCCTCCCTACTACTTTGCTTGGTTCCCACCGTGCCTCGCCGCCCCCCTTAGGCTTCATCAATGGAATATGTTGGCTGTAACGTCTCCGAATCCCTGTGCATCCAGATGGGCTCTGCATGTCAAATACTCCATTTCTCGTGTGGTGTGCCACCAGTGGCCACCACCAACTGCTCTTGGCCTAGGATTGCTTTCTAAATGAGGCAGCCTTCTTCTCTGTTGCTTGCACTGTACAGAAAAACTCTTCTGAACCTCTGGCTACTCCCTTAACCACCTCCAGATGTGCGCCTGTCATGCTCCTGCACCTCCCATGCCTCCTGCGCCTCTTGCGCCTCCACCGCTTCCCGCGCCTCCTGCGCCTCTTGCGCCTCCAGCACTTCCCGTGCCTCCCGTGCCTCCCGCGCCTCCAACGCCTTCTATGTCTCCTGTGCCTCCCACGCCTCCCGCGCCTCCCGCGCCTCCGGCCACGCCTCCGACGCCTCCGGCCCCTCCGATGCCTCCAGTGTACTTTTTTTGATGCTTCAACATTGCATGTCACTTGTACCTCAGCATTCGATTCTGTATCTCTCATATGCAATGACTTCATACCTGGTGGCCCGCTACCTTCTGGATTGCAGCCATTCTGGAATTCTGCTGCAGCTGTGCTTATTGCCACTAATGCCCCCTGCGTGCATCTTATACCTGGAATATCACTGTGATGTCTTGAATGGCTGGAGCCAGAACTGGTACTGATTGTTAATGTTGCGTTGGATGTTTTACTCTGTGACAGTTTGAAAACTTATATGCACCTATATGTCTTCTCTAATCCTAGCTGAGAATTTGAATCCCTCTTCAACCATCCCACCTAAGTATCAGAGACGTGAAACTCGAAATATAATGACCGTGGAAGGTGTAAACTTAACTTGCCACATACACCGTCGAAGGCCTTCTGCGCCTACTACAATTTCCTTTCAGCTTCCTGGATAGTTATTAGACACTTTCCAATGTTTGACAATGACTTCCAAAGCTGTGAAGGGAAGAATATGCTGCCTAAGCGTTCAGGTACAATTTCGAAAGGGCGAGGGGGGCTCGGGCCGGAAATTGATCGACCAATCACAACACATATAACGGTTTGTTTAATGTAAAATATTCACAGTGTGCTCAATTCTGTCCAGAAATTGTTGAGACTGGGACAAAATGAAAGCTGTAGGATGCCCGGATCCTAGCTAAGTGTTACATTGTGCATTCTGCAGACCTCTTTCTTGGTGCACGAATAAGTGCTAAAGTCAACCGAGTTATACAGGTGAATTGTAGGGCACATCGAACGAACACAAAATCAAGACCAACCAAGACGACAAAGGTGTGGAGTGTCTTCATTGATGCACTGGGACCCTTCTCACATGTATACGCGGCCGAGAGGATATATGTTTGGCCGGTAGGGCTCAAAATTAAACAGGAAAACATCGAAATCTAACATATCGGTGATGTACTTGACAGGTTGTTCAAGATCTTGGTTGTCAGGCTTTGGGCTGTGCATTCATCGTGAATCCAAGGTCTACGTTTCACCGTCCAACTCTGATCAGGCCAATGGAAACACTAATAAGGATCAGAAGGGAGGCCTCCGACACCTTCCATGTGTGTGTTTTTGAGTAGTGGTGTCTGGGTTATGCAGGTGTAACGACTGTGGGCCTCGCGGCCCCTATCTTACTAATCACGTGCGCATCTATTGTAGATACTTGTTTGCATGTACTATACAAGACCGGCTGCCGGCGTGTGGATGCTATCTGACATCTACCCGCCGTGCACCTTTCTAGTTCTATTCAATATAGTTCTTGGATTGGTTCATAGGGTGTGATTGTTTAAGATAAAACCCCACCACCCTTATACTTTTTTGAACCCCGCGGCTCTTCTGCAAAGAAGAGCACTATACTGAAAATTACAAGGAATCAAATTCCACAAACAAGACTACAAAAATGGCGGGCACCGATGGCGCCCCCAACCCTGCAGATCTGTCTGGGGCTTCGGCCCCCTTCCTGTCTGCCCAATCCCAACGCTCCGATCAAGCTGGAGCTTCTTCTTCTTCCGCGAACCCCCCCGAGGTACAGCCACGGGCCCACGCCCGTGTGAAGGTTCAGCGGGATAACAACGGGGTCCATTATCTATTGGACCCCATCACGGGGAATCGATATGACGTCTCAGACGACGAATCCATTCCCCTGTCCCCGGAGCGCTCTGATAGACCGCCCCCGCAGCGCACATCGACGTCAATGGACACTGTGTCCGATGAGTCCGACCTCTCGGGCAATATGGTACCCTCCGAGGCCATACTGGCTGCCCTCGTAACAGACTTGCGATCGGCCCCCTTGACGGACGCGCAACTTGATCGATTCGGCACGCTCCGCACCATACTGTCCACTACTAGGACGGCCCTTCTAACCACTACCGGAATAGTGATAGGGCAGCGGACAAACTTCGAGAATGCCTCCACGGCAATACGCGAACTCCGAGACGAAATGTCGGATCGGATTGATGCACTAGGAGACGACGTAGTCGCGTCGCAACAGCAACTAGAACAATCGCTGGAGAACAACCTAAGGATACTCCGGGCCGTAGGGGCCACTGAGGAGCAACTCGCTCAACTCTCGGAGGCTGTAGCCAGGGGTCGTAACGACCCCTCTGCCCCCATTACGATACGCCCCGTGGTGCCGCGACCAGAAGCCATCCGGACACCCCTTGGAGAAGTACAGCAGCAAGTGGACAGTGCCCTGCCCCCACGGGGCCCCAACGAATCCAATGAGGACTTTGTACGGCGCAGTAACGCCACACTGGAGCGTCGCATACGCATGACGGAGACGTTTACTCCCCCCCAGTTCCGGACAGAACCAATTCGACCTGTCGCGCCTGAAAGGCCAACGTCACACGACGATAGGCCGGCGGCGCCCCCCAGAGCAGCGCCCCACGACGACAGGGCCGACGCGCCTCTAAGGCAGGCCCCATTTGTCGGGCCAGGACACCATGATGATAGGGCTAACGCCGCTCCAAGGCAGGCCCACTTCATTGATAATAGCAGCATATCGACATATGGCCGCCCATTGTTGGGCCGTCCAATCCGCACCATGCTCGGCAGCTCGACTCGACTGCGCTCGTCCCCGTCGACCGTAGCCCCCACGGGCATTAACCAATCGGCCTCAGGGTACATTACAACCCAGAGCGCTACCGCAGGAGCTGAGACAGTGTTCGAGGTGTTCGCGGCTGAAAAGGGCGAGGAGATTCGCCGCATCATAGATCGCCACCTCGGCGAAGCCATGGAGCCCCCTCCGCGGGCCCCTAAACTAAACAGCCCCCCGCATTACCGGGGGGAAGATGACGACGCAATGTTTATGCCTTGGCTAGGCAAGACATGCACATGGTTGCAAGGATATGGGCTAGGCGGGCCCAGGTACAATAGCCACCGTATATTGTACCTCAAGTCGGCGTTGGATGGCCACGCCCTGGAATGGTTTGCCAATGAGGTCGAACCCTCCGATCGCGATAGCATCATCCCGTACGAGTTCGACGAGATCATCTGTGCCATGCATCGCCGATTCGTGACATCGGCGACAGCCCAAAGAGCCACCAAGGAGTTTGAAGCCGTCCGATTCGATGCAACACGGGGAATTGAGTATCTCATTGGAGAACTCATCCGCACTGCTAATCGGATGCGCGAACCCCCGTCCGATTTCACGATCCGGCAGCGCTTCATGCGCCTCATCCCCGCCTCAGTTCATGATGAGCTTATTCGTCGCGGGCTATTCCCAGAATACGCCGATCTTGAGCTACTCAAGAACCACGCCCGAGCATGGATTGAGGCTCAAGGGCAGATGCGAGGAGCTGGGAGTAACGGGCCACTTAGTCAGGCCCGAATCACGTCTGCGGCGTCAACCGCAAGGACAGGGCGAGGCGCCCTACCATCCCGCCCGGGCACGCGTGCCCCGACACAGCGAGTGGCGACTTCAATATCGCAGGTCAATCCGGTCACGGGTAATCGCACTGCCACCACGTCAGACTTGCGTCCACGTGGCGTACCAGCCACTACTCGCCCAAGTTCAACTCGAACTTGCTTCGGATGCGGGCAAGTGGGTCACATACAAACTGACCCCAGATGCCCCAAGTATAACGAGTCTGCATCGTCTCGACCCCGCATCGGCGCTCAACGAGTGCCGGAAAGCTACACGGACGGTAACGTCGACGTCGTCAACGACGACCTGGACGCAATCCCTGAAGACACCCCAGGCGACTACGACGAAGGCCTATGGGGTGGCTCCCAATATGAGGCAGACGAGCTTCGGGATCATGACTACCCCGCAGAAGATGACGACGATGACCCAAACGCCGCCCCCGAGATGGGCGAAATCTTTGATGATGAGGAACATCAAGAGGTACGCGTAGGAGCCATGCGCTCATTCTCCATTCGCGTCGAAACAACTGGGGATCAAGCTCTTCCGGAGACCATCAACAGCGGGCTTGTAAGCCCGCCCAAGATTGCGCTGGTCGACTTGGATACATACCGACTTGACGTGCCCGACGTCTCAGATCTAGCACCCTGGACTCCAGGTCTGGAACTGCGTTACCGGGCCATCCTCGACGCACCATTCGTGGGCGAGATTCCGAGCGCCCGACTAGCCGCCGCATTCTCGGCGGCTCACGCGTACGATGATGAGCCCTTAAACGGTTACGAGTTGGCGGAGCAAGGCGCGATAGAAGCGATTACGCGCTGATAAGCAGGCAGAATGCCCAGCCGTGTAAACACACAAAATCACCTCTTTGAGGCATACACTCCTCCCCAGGGCTATCATGACTCCGCATGATGAGCTATCAGGCCATAATATGCCGAACTACCAAGGAGATACTACCCTATCCACTCTGTGACTGATGGTTGAAGTCTTGGGATTTTGGCTTTCCATGCATACTTCACCAAGTATGGTTTGGCTTGTATAAAGTACGCGACGCGACGGATCACGTGATCTGATCGGATATTCCCGAGCATCGGCTGATGTCGGACTGTACCGGACTGTTCTTAAGTCATCTTGATGACACTAGTTGAAATAGGAGTCTAAAGAGATTGGGCTGTAATGAAGTGACCAACCAACCTATATGGGAGATTGGGGTATCGATAGGAAGCTACGATTAAGGCGAAGCTATTCCGAGGTACTAGAGTGTAAAGGGGAGAACTGTACAGAAGCTATTCAGTGCACAACTTGTGTAACAGGAGACTTTGGTTGGAACTGTAACTTAGGAATCTGGTCGACATTCAGGAGAAATGGCCAGCCAATAGCATTAAGACTCGCTTGTACCTGACCCTTCTCATCAGCTTAGTCATAGATTAGTAGTTTTAGTATATATAGACAGCACTTTGTAGAGTTTTGCCAGTGAATGCCGGCCTGAGATCTGTGGCTGGACCCCTGTGAAGGGGTCCAGTTGCAGTTCTAAGGCAGGATTGTACTCTGGTGGACTTGGGATCACAATGTTATATTTTGACTTGTTGGAATATTGCTGTTGATTGTTGGAGTTCAGACTGAAGTCGAAGTGGGCCTCTGTGGTCCTGAGTACGATTATGTATGGGCCTCTGTGGTCCTGAGTTCGGCGGGCTTCTGTAGTCCAGAGTCAGATAAAGACTCAACCAAAACCTTGGCCTCGTGCCGTTAAACTTGCCAAACAAAAGCTGATGAAGCTATAAATCTACACACACAACTTGTGCTCGTGTCCGCGTTCAATTGACCTAAGTCAATTCGTGAACTGAAGCCATGTACAAAATTGTCTAGAGAGTTCCTCTTTGGAGAAACAATCTTGCAGTATAACATACAAATATAAAGTCGTCTCGACCTCGGTCTCCTTTAGACCTACACTTGTGTCTAAAAAGACCCGATCTCGTCAGGAGTTACTTTGGTGCAGTAAAAGAGGTGTTTAATGAATTAAGTCCAGGTTTCCAGGGGTTGTGCTAGAGTGCATCTGTTTAGTCAGAGGACGATAGTGCGATAACTTGGTTGGTTGGGTTTTAGTTTGTTTTGCGCTTGCACGCATAGTCCCTGAGCAACCGTTTCATCTGGAGCCCACCGCGAGGGGGGCCGAAGTTGGGATAACTTTGTGTTGTACTGCATGAATTTCCTTAGAAATTTCTGGCAGAAGTACTGGTGTAAAGAACATGAAGGTCATTCGGACTGAGTACAACCTGTCAGGCCCTTCTGTCCGTTCACACAGAAGAAAATACCAGGCCCTCTGTCCGTTCACACAGATACCCGTCAGGCCCTCTGTCTGCTTAAACAGAAACCCTCCCTCTTCCTTGAGACTCTGGCACGAAGTCCTTAGAATTGGAGTTGAACTATGCACTGCCATTTCCACTTGTTAAATTTGTGGAAACAGGACAGAGTTCTGGTCTGTCCAGAGATCTTCGGACTCTGGGCACCCCTGTTTGAATGTTCGTTCAAATTGTGCTTGTACAATAAGCATATGGATGGGCAGGAAAACACAGCTATTGAGGCAAATCTAAAGACTTGGGGATGAAACAAGTCTTGTACAAGTCTCAATAGTGTTCATTATACAAGAGAAGTTCAACTGCATCTAGAGAGTCCCAAGAAGACTTCCTATTTGTGGTTGGATTTCACTTGAATCTTGTACAGTTTTGGCTAGCATTGCAATGGTGTTTGAACATAACAGAGTTCCTGGTGGTTTTGACCCCAACTCTGACATATGTGACCGCATTTCATGGCAAGTAGAGCAAGCTGAACAAGTCTGAAAGTGAAGACCAACTCTCCCAGGAGTGGTGTCCTATCTTTTGGCCCAAAATTTATTGATGATTTGATTTGGGGCAACCTCACAAGTCATTATCAATAGATTAAAAACTTCAAAGTCCTTTGTGGTCTTGCCCTGGAAGGCCTCATTGATTTGAACTTCGGACTCTGGAACAATGAGAGACATGAATGCCCAGTTCTGGTGCTTCTCCTCCCAAAAACTCCATTGGAAACTTAATATCTGTGAAGCAGAATTGAGCTACCTTGTATACCCTAGAGCTGCATGCCCAGTCCGAACTTTGCATCCAGCAAAGTGTCAATTGGCTTGAAGTCTCATTATACCATTAAAACTTGGAAAAACCACATAAAAATTATCATTTTTCTGGCTTTCTTCATAAACTGCACTTTTTCTTTTGGACTCTGGCAGTCCAGATATTTGATTCCTCAGAGGAGAATGTAACAGAAAGTACGATGTGATACTGAGGCACTCTTCCAGAAAGCGAAATTTAAACCATCCAAATTAGATGTGTTTAATTTCAGCTTTGGAGAAATTTTTGCCTGCTCTTGTATGATGATTTGCTGTATAAGTGAACTTGGCTGAGATTTAATTTGGAGTCATCAGGACGAAATGATGATGAATTAAAGCTGGGACTGGTTTGCTTTTGGCAAAACTGTAACAGAATTCGGAGATTAAATTGGATGATGTTGCCCAGAGCTTCAACAGAATTGTTGTTGTAATGAGGACCCAAGTTATACTTCGAGTTTGAAAGTTCAGAGTGAACTTTGTAATGATAAAATGTGCAGTATTGATCTTGGCTTTTAACAGAGCCCTAAGATTAATTCTGCCGCACTGTACCTTGTAATCTTTGGATGACTGGGGACAGTCAGCATTTAATAATGGGGGAGGGGAGCCAGTCAAATTTCGGAATCTCAGTCCAGATTTCGAGTTTTGAGTGTGCTATACCTTAGAAAGTATATCTGACTTGTCAGTATGTAAGGTGTCCGCTCAGTCAACTTTGAACTTGTGCTCCTAGAGCTGCTGGCTTGATCCAGCTTCTTTGGACAGATGTGCAATAATGACACAGTCATGGGAAATGCCGCCCCACGTTCTTAGGCTAAGAACATGAAAACAGGTCTAATCCTAAGATGTACGAAGGTCAGAAAAATATGGGGACCAAAATATACCTCTAGTAGCGGAGAAAAAGCTTGACTGGGGACAGTCAAAAGTAAATAAAGGGGGAGATGATAAGTCGTAAATGCACGCACTTTTTGCGATTTGCAGCGCACATCTAGGACTAGCACATCTCCGTGTGGCTAGTTTAAACAGGATTATCATCCACCAACCCAGGAGGCCTAGGAATATCCACTCTGTGAAGTAAGGTTGAAGCCCCAGGCCTACACCCCTTAGAACCTGTACGAAGTTTTTCGGTGTTTAGCCCTAAAATGTGATGCGTGCTTGTGCTCCAAGTGCTGCTGTCTTGATCTGGATTTGCATGTAAAGTGTGTTGGCTGAGGCTGTAGAGTGTGGTTGCAGTACAGAGGTAGAGGATCCTTGGTTGGGCTTTCATATACTGTGTTACACAGCCAGGATACCTTGGAGAGTAGCAGTCTCTGTTGACAGTGCTCTGTGATTCAATGACTGTTGAAGTCTCCTTGGAATTCCATACACAGAATTTAGTTTCTGTGTTGGTAGCTGAATGCCCAGCCGTGTAAACACACAAAATCACCTCTTTGAGGCATACACTCCTCCCCAGGGCTATCATGACTCCGCATGATGAGCTATCAGGCCATAATATGCCGAACTACCAAGGAGATACTACCCTATCCACTCTGTGACTGATGGTTGAAGTCTTGGGATTTTGGCTTTCCATGCATACTTCACCAAGTATGGTTTGGCTTGTATAAAGTACGCGACGCGACGGATCACGTGATCTGATCGGATATTCCCGAGCATCGGCTGATGTCGGACTGTACCGGACTGTTCTTAAGTCATCTTGATGACACTAGTTGAAATAGGAGTCTAAAGAGATTGGGCTGTAATGAAGTGACCAACCAACCTATATGGGAGATTGGGGTATCGATAGGAAGCTACGATTAAGGCGAAGCTATTCCGAGGTACTAGAGTGTAAAGGGGAGAACTGTACAGAAGCTATTCAGTGCACAACTTGTGTAACAGGAGACTTTGGTTGGAACTGTAACTTAGGAATCTGGTCGACATTCAGGAGAAATGGCCAGCCAATAGCATTAAGACTCGCTTGTACCTGACCCTTCTCATCAGCTTAGTCATAGATTAGTAGTTTTAGTATATATAGACAGCACTTTGTAGAGTTTTGCCAGTGAATGCCGGCCTGAGATCTGTGGCTGGACCCCTGTGAAGGGGTCCAGTTGCAGTTCTAAGGCAGGATTGTACTCTGGTGGACTTGGGATCACAATGTTATATTTTGACTTGTTGGAATATTGCTGTTGATTGTTGGAGTTCAGACTGAAGTCGAAGTGGGCCTCTGTGGTCCTGAGTACGATTATGTATGGGCCTCTGTGGTCCTGAGTTCGGCGGGCTTCTGTAGTCCAGAGTCAGATAAAGACTCAACCAAAACCTTGGCCTCGTGCCGTTAAACTTGCCAAACAAAAGCTGATGAAGCTATAAATCTACACACACAACTTGTGCTCGCGTCCGCGTTCAATTGACCTAAGTCAATTCGTGAACTGAAGCCATGTACAAAATTGTCTAGAGAGTTCCTCTTTGGAGAAACAATCTTGCAGTATAACATACAAATATAAAGTCGTCTCGACCTCGGTCTCCTTTAGACCTACACTTGTGTCTAAAAAGACCCGATCTCGTCAGGAGTTACTTTGGTGCAGTAAAAGAGGTGTTTAATGAATTAAGTCCAGGTTTCCAGGGGTTGTGCTAGAGTGCATCTGTTTAGTCAGAGGACGATAGTGCGATAACTTGGTTGGTTGGGTTTTAGTTTGTTTTGCGCTTGCACGCATAGTCCCTGAGCAACCGTTTCAGCGCGAAGAAACCGCTAGGGCCAACTGGATAGAAGCCCAAGCTACCCTGCCGCTGCCGACACTCGGATACTCTCCGGACCTACTACGCACGACGTCCATCGACGTGCAGAGGGAGGCCCCACGCATAGCGCAGGGCTTATCTGAATTGCGAACATTCATCGCCCGCGAGCAAGAACGTCTCGTCGAGCAACTCAATGCTCGCGAATGGCTAGAGGAACTAGGAGGACGCTCGTTTAGCGCCTCAAGCTCCCTCCAGGCCTACGTGGATTCCGCTATGCGGCAGAACGTGGCTTTGTACGCCCGCGTCTCATCCGGCCTCGACAAGTTGGAACGTCGCGAACGTAGCCTTGTTGCATCGTATGCCGACATATGCGAGGAACTGACAAGACGGCTCGTAATGATGGAGGAATACGAGGCCGCCAGGATCCACGAAAACCGGGAAGCTGCGCTGGCAGGGCAATCCACCTCGGACAGCCCCGAACCATCGGGCCCTCAAATAGCCCATGCGTGGCAAGAAGTATATGCCTCGTCCGACAGCGAGACTAGCGTCTCCCCCCGCACCCTTCCTCCATCCTACCCTGGGTCCCCACACGAGTCAGACGAATACTATTCGGCTGATGAGCGTGAACACCTAGTCCGGATCCCACATTCCGTAGGACCCGACATCACGACGGACGAGCGGGACGACCAATTAGTCCCCGAAGCCCACGATGCCCCACTGGAGGGCACGCCTGGGCCAGCAATAGCAGAGGAAAACACTGCGATCGACGACGCGCCGGAGCCCGACCGGTCTTTTGGCGCCCAAGCGCTATCTCAACGTATTGAGCACTTAGCAACTGTTCGGAGACCCCGGTCGCATCCAACTCGGGCGCCAGGGGTCATCGGACTTATGGATCAACCCTCCCGGTCTAGCAAGACCATTGCGTGCTTGTCCGCGCAAATAAAGATTGGACCCACCACCGCCTACGCCTTGTTCGATTCGGGTAGTAATACGGACTCTGTGACCCCCGAATACGCTAATGCAATAAACGGGGCACGGATAAAGCTGGACGAGCAAGTGACGCTCCAACTCGGATGCGTCGGGAGCCGTTCCAAGATCAGCTACGGTACCCGAGTACCTGTGGACTTTGGAGGGATCCGAGGCTACGTCTACTTCGACCAAGTCAACTTGGACCGGTACGACGTGGTCGTGGGAACGCCCTTCATGAATCGCCACGGCGTGGTCCTGGACTTCAGTAGCCGAGAGATACGGTTCCCCAACGGAACGGTGATCAAGGCCCTGTCGTCCCTGGAAGAGGCCTCGTTGGTGGCCTCGCGCCAGCATCGACCCCGCGAACCAGCGCCAAAGGAATGACTCGTGGACGATCAACGGGCGCGCCTGTCGCCCCTACGGGCACCCACTATAGAAGAGGAGGACGAACCCGCTGATCGACTACCCTCGCTCCCCGATGGGTACCCAGCGATACTCGAACTGGAATCAGATTATCGAGCCCCACTGAGGGCTACTTGCGTCGAAATCGACGATGAAGACATAAACTACCGAGCCCCATTGAGGGCCACCTGCGTCGAAGTCAGCGAGGAAGACCTAAATGAAGCTCTCCCCACGTTGCCCCCAGACTACCCATTCATATTAGAACGGGAATCAGAGTACGTAGGGGCAGAGGGACTCACCGACCCGACTTTGGAGAGGGCTCCAGAGGCCCCAGAATACCAAGGCGCTGACGACAAACGTCACGAAGCGCCCGGACCACCCGACCCAATTACCGGCGACGAATATGGTCTTAGCATCTCCTTTGGTCTACTGGACCAACCCCGAGACGGATTCGTAGAGAATACCCGCCATCGAGCTGCCCGGCTGATGCCTGGGCTCTTTGAACTCGACCGGATCACCCCGACCCTACATGTATCTCCAATGGGGGAGGACGATCCTCACCGGCTGCATGAAGAAGCCTTCGAGGAAGCAGTGAAGATACTGTACATGAGAGCCGCCAGAATGATAGAAGCACCTGCCCGGGAAGACGCGTCACCTCGACGCCTCGACGCGCTCCGAGCGAGGTGGTTCGAGGCCTGCGAGGATCTCATGGGACCCATACCACTGGAACTCCCGCCTCTCCGTGAAATCAATCACGAGATCAATCTCATCGACGACAAAGCGGTCTACAACTTTCACCTTCCCCGATGCCCGGAAGCATTACGGCCCCAGCTGCGGGCCAAAATACAACGGTACACAACGGCGGGATGGTGGGAGATGACTCCCGTATCCCAGGCTGCTCCGCTACTCTGCATCCCTAAAAAGGACGCAAAGCTACGGACTGTCGTGGACGCGCGACAGCGCAACGACAATACCATCAAGGACGTTACTCCGTTCCCTGACCAGGATGCAATACGTATGGACGTTGCCCGGGCCAAACATCGATCTAAGATAGACATGTCCGATGCGTACGAACAGATACGCATCGTCGACCGCGACGTCTGGAAAACTGCCTTCTCGACACCATTTGGCACCGCTATATCCCGAGTAATGCAGCAGGGCGATTGCAACGCGCCCGCAACCTTCCAAAGACTGATGACTTGGATATTCCGAGACGTCATTGGCGACTGGGTACACGTCTACCTAGACGACATATTCATTTTCTCGGATACGGTCGCCGAGCACGAAGAGCACCTCGCGCTCGTGTTCTCCCGCCTCCGGGAACAAAAACTATTTCTCAGCAAGAAAAAGTGCGATTTATACTCGAAGGATATGGACTGCCTTGGCCATCGCATAGACGACCAAGGACTCCACGCAGACAAAGAGAAGATGGAACGCGTCCTAGACTGGAGGGCCCCACGGTCCCACAACGAAGTACTGCGATTACTTGGCCTGATTCAATACCTGGCCCACTTCCTACCGGATGTGTCCCACTTCACATCACCCCTCGAATCGATATGCAAGGGCGGCCAAGCTTACGCATGGCGGCCCTTCCACCAACATTGTCTCGACCGCATCAAGGCTATCGTGCGCAAAACGCCTATACTGCGGCCCATCGACATGAAGAACCCCGATCCGATATGGATCGTATGTGATGCCTCAGTAGTTGGTGTGGGCGCCCTCTACGGGCAAGGCCCCGACTGGAAGACTTGTCGACCGGCTGGGTTCCTATCCAAGAAGTTCACCGCGGCCCAACGCTCGTACAAGACGTACGAGCAAGAGGCTCTCGCTATCATCGAGTCCCTGATCAAATGGGAAGACAAGCTCATCGGCCGCAAGATCATGATTGCGTCTGATCACCAAGCCCTGCTAGCGGTCAAAACCGCCGCCAGAAGTGGGCTGAATGGACGACTCATAAGATGGGACGAATACATGTCCCGCTTTGACTTTGAGGTCGTCCATGTACCCGGGGTCGACAATAAAGTCGCAGACTGCCTCTCGCGGTTCTATGAGAACGACACCCCAGGGGACCGCTACGACGAGTCGGCCTACGTCGACGCCGACGTGCGCCTGGACCCCGAACTGGAATACATGACCAATCTGAGGAGCCAAGAGCTCCAGCAGGAAACCATCGCCCTACTCGCCCGACGAGTAGCCGCCCCCATTGAGGCGCGCATAATAGAGGCTGAGGAGCTCGAGCGACACGCCGAAGAAATGAACGCCGCGGGATTTGACACCTCCGCTATTACGCTAGAGGAGTCCCTTGCGTCTGCGGCACCACTACGCCCACGAGTAGAGGGCCGGACAAACTTCCTCGCAGACGTACGCGCGGGTTACGCAAACGACCCGGTGCTGTCCAAAGTACTGCAGGACCCATCGGCCCACCCCTTATTCTCGCTCGAAGACGGGCTAGTATACGCCCGCAATACGCTCGGGCGCAAGTGCCTAGCGATACCGCGAGGCGCTACCTATAAGGGGCGCCGCCGCCTTACAGAAATTATAATCGACCAGGCCCACAAGACGCTTGGGCACTTTGCTGAGCTAAGGACTTCCGAATACATCCGCCGTTGGTACTGGTGGCCAAAGATGGGGTCGGAAATCGAAACCTTTTGTCGCAGCTGCGGCGTATGCAAGTCCTCCAAGACGCAAAATCAAGCACCTGCAGGGCACTTGCACCCGCTGCCCATTCCCCGGCACCCGTGGGACTCTATCGGGATGGACTTTGTGGGGCCATTCCCCAGCTGTCTGGGCTACAACTACCTACTGGTCGTTATCTGCCGCTTGACCAGCATGGTCTCGCTAAGCCCCATGAAGGTCACGGACACATCGTCCGACGTGGCATGGCTATTTGTGCGTGACATCGTACGACTACACGGGATACCAGCATCCATCGTGTCCGACCGGGACGCTAAATTTACCGCCAAGTTCTGGCGGGAGTTGCACCGCTTGACGGGCACGAAACTACTCATGTCCACCTCGTTCCACCCACAAACGGATGGCGCCTCGGAGCGCGCCATTCGCAATATATCCCAAATACTGCGCTCGATCGTGGACCCGACCCAGAAGGATTGGGTCTACCTACTACCGATGGTCGAATTCGCGATAAACTCAAGTATTAGCGCCTCTACCGGTTACGCTCCCTTTGAGCTGAACTACGGTTACGTCCCCCGCATGGGTGGGATTGAGGAGGAGGCTACCACGCTTCCCGGCGTGAAAGATTTCGTTAACAAGGCGCTGGCCAACCTGGCCATGGCCCACGACAACATCATTGAGGCGCGTGTCCGCGCCACATACCAGTCCAACAAAGGACGCAGCGAAGAAGTCCCTTATGCAGAGGGGGAGATGGTCTACTTATCGACCAAGAACCTCAACCTCCCCAAGGGACGCGCCCGGAAACTAGCGCCCAAATTCATTGGGCCATATAAGATTATCAAGGCGCAACCGGAAACCTCGAACTACACGTTAGACCTACCAGACGAACTACGACTCCGGAGGATACACCCGACGTTCCATGGAGCCCTACTAAGGGCCCACAAGGCGAGCGACGACTCTATATTCCCTGGTAGGGAAGCGAGCCGCTTTTACGATTTCGGGACTCCGGATGACCAGGAATGGGTCATTGAGGAGATAGAAAAGCATGCCTGGATAGGCCGGCGCGTACAGTTCTGGGTTAAATGGGCCGCCGGTGATCACACCTGGGAGTCGCCCTCCGGCGTCCGCCCTCGACGAAACGCAGGCCCTGGGCGACTATTTTGAGGCGCTCGGGGTTACCCGGTGGCAGGACCTGCCAAAATAGCCCACCCACGTGAGGGCGTGATGGCATCTTTCTGAACATTTTCTTTCTCTCTACAACCATGTCGGGCCCTCAGAAGACGGCCCGCGACCCAAAAGCATGGATCCGATCCCCCAAAAGGGTCTGGTATTGGCGACACCCCACGCAGAGCTCATGGAAGGGACCGCGCGACGACCGCGTCTGGGTCCCGTCGATCGATGCCCCGGACGACCTCGAGCCCCCGCCGGACGACGAGGACGACGAGGATGTGGAGATGGGCACTGGAGCGCCCACCCCTGTGTTCGGGTCACTGCCTCAAGTTGCACCCACCATTGCGACAACAAGCACCCCTGCGCCCCCCATCACACGGGCGCCTCCGCAACCGCAGCACCAACACGCGCCCGCAAACAACGGGCCACCCACGGCGCGATTTGAAGAGCGCCCCCAGGACCCATACTACCAAGGCGGGCCCCACCCACGGGGCCCACCACACCCCCTACGCGAATTCGGGCCGTTTACAGGCCCGTTTGCGAACACGATGCGCTACAAGGCGGATCAGGAGCGAGCCCGCGACGAGCGCGGCCACAATAGCTCCCCCCAGGGCCACTACCATCACCCAGCACCTCCCGACGACCGCAGGCGCGAGGACTCGAGCGCGCCCCATGGACAGTACCGTCCGGGGCCACCGCCATTCGATGACCGTAGGCGCGAGGAACCGCGCGAACGTCGTGACGACGAACGACGATTCCAGACGCCCCCCAGGTCCCACCGCCCAGACGTCCGTGACGAGTACCCTCGCACACGAGGACCGGACGAACGCCGGGAAGAACAGCGCGCTGAGGCCCAGGCACACCAAGAGCGCGCACGGGAAGCAGCGCTTCGCGCTAAAGCAGTGGGCAGCCGCCCACATCCTGTGACGGCTCACGCACCGAACACCATCCCCCTCCAGGCGCGCCGTGGCCCTTGCCCCAATGTGGACGAAGCTCCACTGGACCGCAACGGGCACCCCGTCTTCCCCGCTGGCCCCGGACCCTCGCCCGACGACGATGTCAGCGACTACGGCAGCAACGACTCGGACGACGAACTGCGCGGACTCAAGACGTTCCGCGCCCGCGAAGAACAAAGACTCGTGGAGCAGGCCCGTCGACCCGGGCCCATCACACCTATGCCCGAACCCCCTTCCGAGGCAGGGTTATGGGCAAGACTGTCATTTGCCACCATAGTGGAGGCCAAGAACCTGTCCCAGTGGATGACTAGTGGGTGCCCGCGAGCCCGGGCAATGTACCGCTTTGTCATGCGCTACCACAGCGAAAACCCGAGGGCGCGACGCTCCGATGGCGTCCAATACCTGATGCGTTGAAACGGTTGCTCAGAAACTAAGCGTGCAAATGAAAAACAAACTAAACCCAACCAACCAAGTTATCGCACTATCGTCCTCTGACTAAACAGATGCACTCTAGCACAACCCCCGGAAACCTGGACTTAATCCACTAAACACCTCTTTACTGCACCAAAGTTTATCTGACGAGATCGGGTCTTATTAGACACAAGTGTAGGTCTAAGGAGCTCCAAGTCAAGATTTAAGGTTTCTGCACAAGAAAGGTCTCGTAAGAGAGGAACTTCCAAGTTGGTTATGGTATAGTCTCGTCCGTAGAATTTGACAGAGTCAAGATTCTTAGGAGTATGAGTCTTGTGGGACTTTTAGATTTTAAGCTTCTCAGCTATATGCAAGATACGGTTTTTAAGGCCGGCAAGGTTTTTAAGGCTTCTGCCTGATTCTCTTTATCGGAGCGGATAAACGGTCTTCGGAATGACTTCGGATCTCAAAATTCCCAGTTCAACGGACACGGAGTACTTCGGAGTTACGGAGCGGATTCAACGGAGACGGATACGGTTTAGCACGGAGCTCGACGATCTTAAGAACGGACGATTTATCAAAAGAAACTTTAATTCGGGACACTATCGCAAGACAGCGGAATTCCAGAGTAAAGCCCTCAACCAAATCCTAGCTGTGATGAGGGACAATGGTAGTTGCCTCGTACACGAACTGGGGTCCGATTCAGTGCCGTCCTCTCTGCTCCTCTGGTCTTTTATACTACAGGTATTTACAATTACAAACGATGATCGACTACTTTGGTATACATTGCTTATTAAATAGTCGTCGGATATGCTGCGCGGTTTATGTGATTGGTGGGCCGCGCCCCCTAGGTGTCTGTCTTGAGAGTTGGGGTTGTTACGGTTCCTAGGTTTCTAACCCCTCGATCGGTATAGGACAACTCCTGTTGAACGAGTTGTGTGGTGCATTTCTTAGCCCTGGTCTCCTCCCTTTACGTTCTCTCCTCGTTACTCAGGTAGCGCTGGGCCGTAGCTTTCCAACGGTACCACATACTGTAGGTTTCTTCGGGATGTACCCCTAAGATTCCGATAATCTTAGACGAACAATCCTAATCTCCTTCGGACATCTCCGCTGGTCTAATGACATGTCACGTGACCCCGGCGCGTCGCGTATTCCAGCTAAGCACGATAAAACTTTGTGGGTTCTAAGGTTCGTAGGTCTGGGGCTTCAACCTTACTTCGCAGAGTGGATGTTCTAAGCCTCCTGGTTTGGTGGATAATAATCCTGATTAACCAGCCACACGGAGATGTGCTGGTTCTTAGATGCGCGCTGTAAATCGCAAAAAGTGCGTGTTTCATAGCTGGTTTTTCTAGCGGCTTATCATCTCCCCCATTCTTTAATATTGACTGTCCCCAGTCAAGCCTTTCTCTGCTACTAGAGGTATATTTTGTTCCCCATAATTTTTCTGACCTTCGTACATCTTAGGATTTATACCCAGTTTCGCGTTCTTAGCCTAAGAACGCGGCTTCGGCTTTCTCCGCGGCTCGGCCCGGGTCTGACGGCTGCGTCATTACTGCGCTTTTAGACAAAAGAAGCATGGATCGCCCATCAAAACATATGTAGATCGCCGTGTAGGTCGATCCTCTCGGAACCAAATGTTATCCCCTTTGTACCATGTTGTAGATCACAACATTTCGTTACTGCTGATACCCCATACTTTAGGTTTTTACTTGATGCTGCCTTAGGATTTGTGAAAACAATTCCTAGAACAATGCAAGTCTCCGCCGTTTATAGAATTCGGACTAGCGCCGCTATTTTTGGATTCAATTAGGAAGCCCAAGCTCTGGAACACGAAGTTCATTTGGGCCCGGTTTATTCCTAAGGCGCTGCGCAGCCTATTCAAACGCCCGCTCATATAAGGCGGGTGGGCGGTCGACGCCCATCAATTCCCCCTTCCTTCCGTACCACCACCATCTCGTCCCAATGACCGACCGCCGTACCGCTCCAACGTCGTCCCCGACTAAGGCCGCCACCGTCTCGCCGCCCAACACCCCCGCCAGTCGTCGCGCCGCCGAGGCGCCCAAGTCGTCCGGGAAACCTAAGTCGGGCAAGCGCCCGGCTTCGCCTTTGACCTCTGAGCTGGACGTTTACGCGCCGTTCCGCCACCCCTGCGCTCAAGCAATGGTTCAACTTATGTTGAAGCCGGCGCTTCCTTCCGGGGGCAAAGCGATGCGCGCCCAAGTCCGCGCCACCATCCACGAGGCGACCCCGGCCTTGGTGCGTCCCTTTCCTCTATTTCTTTACTTCAACTTATACATTTGCCTTAGGAATGGCACTACCGCCACTGGTCCGGCGTCAACGCCAAGCTCAGTAGGACCTTCCGTTTCTTCTACGTGAACCTCCGCGATCTATTCGAGTTCTGCGAGGAGATCCCTGAGTCGTGGGTGAACTACACGCCTCCTGAGGCGCCCGAACTTGTGCGTTTTAAAGCGCACCCTTTTCTTATTCGTACTAACTTTCGTTTACTTAGGCTGACGGCGAGGAGCCGCCCGTCTTTTCGATGCCGCGAGGGCCTGTCGCGCCCTTGGACACTACCGTCCCCGAGCTTTCATCGCTCAACCTCATCGACGTCGACCTCAGCAAGTTCGTCGTTGAGCCCATCACTGAACCCCCGCCCAGCAAGCGTACCAAGGTCGCTTCAACTTCCAAGGCCAAGGCGCTCGCGCCTAAGGACGACGACGGCGAGCAGGACGCAGAAGGGGAGGAGGAGGAAGCGGAGCCAGCGCCCCCGAAGGAGCGCCTCCGTTCCGCGTGCGTTTCCTTTACTCTGCCTTAGATCTTACTAACTTCGTTTACTTTTCCTTAGAGCGGCCAAGGTGGCCAAGAAAGGCAAGGGCAAGGCCAAGAAGAACGTAAGTCAACCTTAGGTTGACTTTCATTCTTTCCTTGCTAACTCTTTTACAGACTATCCCCAACCCTAAGTTCGACATCTTCCGCGACGACCCTCACCTGTCCGACGATTCCGACGACGCCGCTGACGACCGCGCCAAGGACCGCGACGTCGACAATCTCCCGCCGGCGATGCCCTTCGTTCACGTCGCGCCCGAGGTCGGCGAGAAGATCAAGCTTTCTCGCGTCAAGGATATCGACGTCGACGACCTCGCGTCGAAGGTCGCCAATGCTCTGAAAGTCCAGATCAAAGGCGCCAACAAGAATCAGACGCGTAAGTCCTCATTACTTAAGTTCCTTCTGACTTTTTAACTTTTACTGTTCTTAGCCAAGACGCAGCTCGCGGTCGACATTGGCGGCATCAGCCCCTGGCTCTACCTCGTGAAGAAGAAGGACAACGTCAAGCAGCGCTGAAACGGTTGCTCAGAAACTAAGCGTGCAAATGAAAAACAAACTAAACCCAACCAACCAAGTTATCGCACTATCGTCCTCTGACTAAACAGATGCACTCTAGCACAACCCCCGGAAACCTGGACTTAATCCACTAAACACCTCTTTACTGCACCAAAGTTTATCTGACGAGATCGGGTCTTATTAGACACAAGTGTAGGTCTAAGGAGCTCCAAGTCAAGATTTAAGGTTTCTGCACAAGAAAGGTCTCGTGAGAGAGGAACTTTCAAGTTGGTTATGGTATAGTCTCGTCCGTAGAATTTGACAGAGTCAAGATTCTTAGGAGTATGAGTCTTGTGGGACTTTAGATTTTAAGCTTCTCAGCTATATGCAAGGTACGGTTTTAAGGCCGGCAAGGTTTTAAAGGCTTCTGCCTGATTCTCTTTATCGGAGCGGATAAACGGTCTTCGGAATGACTTCGGATCTCAAAATTCCCAGTTCAACGGACACGGAGTACTTCGGAGTTACGGAGCGGATTCAACGGAGACGGATACGGTTTAGCACGGAGCTCGACGATCTTAAGAACGGACGATTTATCAAAAGAAACTTTAATTCGGGACACTATCGCAAGACAGCGGAATTCCAGAGTAAAGCCCTCAACCAAATCCTAGCTGTGATGAGGGACAATGGTAGTTGCCTCGTACACGAACTGGGGTCCGATTCAGTGCCGTCCTCTCTGCTCCTCTGGTCTTTTATACTACAGGTATTTACAATTACAAACGATGATCGACTACTTTGGTATACATTGCTTATTAAATAGTCGTCGGATATGCTGCGCGGTTTATGTGATTGGTGGGCCGCGCCCCCTAGGTGTCTGTCTTGAGAGTTGGGGTTGTTACGGTTCCTAGGTTTCTAACCCCTCGATCGGTATAGGACAACTCCTGTTGAACGAGTTGTGTGGTGCATTTCTTAGCCCTGGTCTCCTCCCTTTACGTTCTCTCTTCGTTACTTAGGTAGCGCTGGGCCGTAGCTTTCCAACGGTACCACATACTATAGGTTTCTACGGGATGTACCCCTAAGATTCCGATAATCTTAGACGAACAATCCTAAACTCCTTCGGACATCTCCGCTGGTCTAATGACATGTCACGTGACCCCGGCGCGTCGCGTGTTCCAGCTAAGCACGATAAAACTTTGTGGGTTCTAAGGTTCGTAGGTCTGGGGCTTCAACCGTACTTCGCAGAGTGGATGTTCTAAGCCTCCTGGTTTGGTGGATAATAATCCTGATTAACCAGCCACACGGAGATGTGCTGGTTCTTAGATGCGCGCTGTAAATCGCAAAAAGTGCGTGTTTCATAGCTGGTTTTTCTAGCGGCTTATCATCTCCCCCATTCTTTAATATTGACTGTCCCCAGTCAAGCCTTTCTCTGCTACTAGAGGTATATT
>JARJCN010000177.1:0-36729 GCA_029282135.1 Mycena belliarum
TCCCTACCTCATGCCGAATCTTTCCCCGAGTTGGCACTCCCACCCCCCCGCCCTAATACCGACACACGTGTTAACACCGTGCCTGTCGACGCTCCCTCGGTCCCGACCGTCTCCTCCGTTCTCAACGAGGACGCGTGGACATATTACTTACGTGACTATCCTGACCGCAATCTTGTATCCGCATTAATTCACATAATTCGTCATGGTGCAAATCTGGGCTTCACAGGTGATACAACCTCCTCGCAATCATGCAGCAACCTGAAGTCCGCCTTTGAGTCACCTGCCACCACCGCCGCTCTGTCCGCAGACATCGCCGCGCAAGTCGCCAACGGGCGCACTGCCGGCCCGTTCCTCGAACCTCCCTTCGAGAACTTCCGCTGCTCCCCGCTTGGAGCAGCGACGCGCAAGCGATCCTCAAAGGTTCGCCGCATCCACCACCTATCGTGGCCGGAGGGTGCATCCGTCAACAACGGTATCTCCGACTCTGAGGCCTCCATCCGGTACGACATGATTGACCGCGCAATCACTGACATCGTCACCGCTGGACGTGGCTCTCATCTCGTCAAACTCGACCTGGAATCCGCTTTCAGGCACATTCCCGTACGACGAGCAGATTGGCATCTGCTCGGCTTCACATGGGAGGACAGGTTCTACTACGATGTAGTTCTTGGTTTTGGCTGCCGCTCCGCACCGTACATTTTCAACCTCTTCGCAGAAGCTCTTCACTGGATCTTGCAACGCAACCTCCCAGCTTTCATACGTCATTATCTCGATGATTTCCTGAAGATCTTCGCACCTCGCATACCTCTCGACATGGTCCAGCACGCCCTCGAGTGGGCTCTGGCCCTCGGGAACCAACTCGGCCTCCATTTCCAGCCGCTGAAGGTTTTCGGGCCTGCAACTTCCCTCGAGTTCCTTGGAATCGAGCTCGACACAGTTCAAATGGAGGCCAGACTTCCCACCGAGAAACTCAACTATCTCAAGGAACTTCTATCTTCTTGGACATCTCGGACGCACACTCAGCTCCGTGACCTCCAGGAACTGACAGGTTTCCTCCAGTTTGCATCACAGGTCATACCAACCTCCCGAGCCTTCCTTCGCGCGCTCTATGACTTTCAGTCCGAGTTCGCCACTCCCTTCTCCCGCCGCCGCATCTCCAAGGCCGCACACCGCGACATCACGTGGTGGTCCGCGTTCGCGATGGAATGGAACGGGGTTCGTCTCATCGCACCCCACCGTGCGACCGTCCACATCTACACCGATGCGAGCGGCTCCAAAGGACTAGGGGGTCATTTCCAGTCCAATTGGTTTGCTGTTCGCTGCCCCCGGCGCTACCGCGCACACCACATCCAAGTCAAAGAGATGCTTGCCGTCGTCCACGCCGTCCTGTGCTGGGGTGAACGGCTCTCCGGCCTACACATCGTCTTCCACGTTGACAACGATGCTGTGCACAGTGCCCTCTCCAACTTTTCCATCAAGTCCCCACCTACCATGGAGCTCGTCCGCCGATTCCTAGCCCTCGCATGCCGGCTCGATTTCACTTTTTCCTCTGTTTGGTTATCCTCCGCTGAAAACGCGATCGCTGACGCTGCATCCCGCTTTTCTTTTACACGCATGTTCGAACTCGCTCCCTACCTCGACCCGCAGCCGTCCTCGAGGCGCCTCCAGATTGGTGGTACGAACAGTACCCCATGTGGCCCAAAACCGTCTCTTTTTACCTTTGGCACGGGCTCGCATCAACCACTCGCCGCACCTACTCAACCGGACAGCGATCCTTCATCAATTTTACGACACTGGGGGCAAGCTATGATTTGCGGTGCCCGCAAATCCTGCGCAAATCCTGCGCAAACTCAAAAGATTCCCATTATATACTCAGTAATTGCGGGCTGCGCAAATGGTGTGCAAATTTTAAATTTGCTTAACATTTGCGCAAGATTTGCGGCGACCGCAAATTCTAAATAAGGTTTCTATCTTCCCATTAAAGTCTCATCATTTGCGGAAGCCGCAAACTTATGATTTGCGGACTCCGCAAATCATAAGCAAATCAGAAGACCAAACATACAAAACCTACTATAAAAGGCAATTTTTTCATCAAATCCTAGACAGGTGACCTCCTAGGATTCACTTTATTGCTTCTTGGATTCAGTCCAAATCAAGTTTAGCATATCATGTGCAACAGGAACCAGTCCCCGAAACATGTGACCAGCTTTGTAAATTTATTGGTCTGTGCCAGCTATTTTTTTTAATGGAGGGCCAGGGTTCAGTCACCCAAGCCAGCAGTCTTTCGAGTGGCAATGCACTTTTGGAAGCTAAGAGATACCCGATTCCAAGTCTGCCATAGGATAGTTACAAAAAACTTGGGTCATGTGACTGGGGCACCGCCGGTCCGAACCTATGGTCTGCTCAGATTGCGAGCAGACCATAGGTTCGGACCGGGCCGGCCCGAGATCACGTGACTAATACCGGCCCGGAGAAACACCAATTTTTTACTTCATGAAAAAATTGCGCAAGACAGGACTTGAACCACGGCCCCTGCGAATGCCCAAGATCTCCACATTGCGCAACACTACCACTCTACCAAAATAACCCTTGTACCCTTCCTCCCTTGGTCCACTCAGTCCATCCAGCTACTACTACATCTTGCCTCATCTAAACAAGTGCCCATCTCAAGCTATCAGATTGAGGCTTGAAGATGGAATAAAGGTTAGTCTCCATTGAATGACCTATAGCTCAATTGGTCTTGTTGCCTCACAAAATACAAAATACTCAACCAAACATGGTTCAAAAATTGAACTTCATTAGAAAGTTTTGTGAATATTCACAAAACCTTGCAAGCAAAGTTGTAGGGCTTGTTGAGACCACTCACATTTGTCTAATGACCTATAGCTCCACTAGTCTAGTTGGCTCACAAAACACAAAACACTTAGCCAAACACGGTTCAAAAATTCAAGATTGTTGTTAAATTTTGTGACTCAAAAACCAAAGTTGTAGAGCTCACAGAGAGAATCAGGATTCACTTAATGACCTATAGCTCAATTGGCTTAGTTGGGTCACAAAATGCAACCGGATATAAATCAGGGATGCGAGTCCTCTCTCAAGGGCACCTTTTTGTGTTAAAATCTAGACTATGTGAGTAGTAATCTACGGTGGATAAGTACGTGAATGCTGCTAGGTAGTGGAATGCAACTTACCCCCACTCGGCGTGTGATGGTATGCAAGTGAGGGAATCGAGACGCGTGACCGCCACGTGATAGCGAAGTTGTCTGTACTTGGGTGCTCCGTCCAATGTTTTGCTCTTTCTGTGCACAGTAGATGCTGAATGTGTAAGGGCAACCACGCGACCCAAGAAGTCAAGGGTCCTGGTGTGGGGAATCCGAAGGTTAATTGACAGGCCGTGCTACTAAGTACAAGTATAGCACACCTGGTGTGGGGAATCCGAAGCAAAGAACGTCTGAGGATTCCCACACCCGGAGCTGCCTAAACTACCTACTGACTAGTAGCACGTGCGCGGGGTGATCGGAGCAACTGGAGTGATGTGCATAGGTCCCGTGCGTGGTCACAGACCACGTGATAACCGGAACTGGAGCTCTGGCGGGGGCCGTGGGAGCGGGTGTGCGGGAGCGGAGGGGGGAGCAGGGGATGGAGCGGGAACTGGGGCGGAGACCGGAGTGGGGGCTCCCCTGACAGAATGTGTATATATCCATCAGCAGCTCTTCCCATTTCTTCTTGAACAGCGGAGGACCTACACAGGCTATATGGACACCGGAGTTTGAGGTGAAACCAAAACTGGGTATTTTGGCCGGATATTGTTTGGATTATAAGAAAATATGACCCGGGCAGTATCCCAATGAAACAGGCTCTAGGGCCAGATATCAGCCGGATGCTCTTTGAGTATTGTATGCATTTTATTCAGGTCTTTTGATGTTCCTTTACATTATATCAGAAATGCTCAATCCATTCCCAGGACTACTAAGTACAACATGAGTAGATACTGAGATACTAGACCCCTGCACCCCATTGTATCAGCGCTGCACCTGCCCCTGTGCTGGCACGTGGGAGGCATGGCGCGAGAGGCGTGGTTGGAGCAGAGTACCACAGGGAGGGGCACACTGGGGCCAGTGCCGCGGAGGGGTACAATCAGAGGGTGGAGTGGACCACAGCATATATGTAGGTGCGCGAGGAGTTCTAGTGCCGGCAATCATGCAAGTTCGCGATCACTAGAGATGGATGGCTGTCGCACGGGTAGGTACGAGACATGCACAGAATCGGAGCTGTAAGTAGCTGCAAGTAGGTAAGTAACTCAGTGACCGTGCAGCGAGGGCACAATTGGTGTAGTTTCAGCAAGCAGGCACGCGCGCGGGGCATCCCACTGCATGAGCATGCCGCACGAGCACAAAATCAAAGCTTTAGATAGCTTTAAGTAAGTACGTAGGTGAAGGCTGAGAAGTATACCTTGCGGTGGCTCAACGATGGTGCACATGTGGTGAACTGCTCCCTGTACAAGCACGGTCAAGACAGACATAGACTTTGGCGTTGCAGGAGCCACACGAGACAGATGTGTGCACCATGTCCTAGCAGAACAGGTATTTTTGCTTTCTACATCATATTCTTTGCTCACATAGCCCGGCAAACTGCAACCTCTCCGCACCAACCGCGGTTTTCCATACAAAACCACGGGGGTTTCGCATGCCCAACCTATGCACACACACACCCGCAGTTTTCACCCTTGAATTTTTAAATATAACTACAATAGGATTAACTTAGAAGCTCCTGTTAGCTAGGACCCAGCCCTATAAATATGCTCCCAGTAGAGTGTATTAGTTTTGTTCAAAATGGCTTTTTTTTGAACAGAATTCCTTACATTCTTTTTGAGAACCGATCTCCACATGCAGCTATTTTTGGCTGAATTGCTCCACACCTCTTGCACCAGAGTTTGGGGCGAAAACGTGCCGACCGATGTCCGGCCAATACATGGTATTTTAGCCAGATATCAGCCAAATATCACCGCTGAATATTGCGTGACCCCATACTAATCCCTCATGCACCCATCTCACTGGTAGTTCCAGATCAGTATCTCTACTGCTGCGACCGTCAAGTGACCGTTTTCAATGGGAGTATGTATGCGGTCCTTCTCCACCTTCTCAAACCTCTGCTCATGCCGCTCGCATTCCCCCAGCTCCCGTACCGTTCTGACTGCTACAAAACTTGTTAAAGGTCAGCTCTGACTACAAATTTTCGACATGCTGAATAACAGTAATCACAGTCGCAGTCCACACCATCTTTGCCGGTGCACTCTCTGCACCAACTCTACGACACGGAGGAACCTGTGTAGGAAGAAATGTTGTGACGTGGGCGGGAGGTGTGAGCGCGAGCCTGGTGACTCTAAGCTGTGTGAGGATGAGAGTAGAGTGTCTTGGGAGACAAGCTTTGAGATGTGAAAATGTGGTTGTGGTCAATCCTATCGGTGTGGGCTCAGATACACGAGATAGTGGGGGAGAATCCGGCCCAGGAGTGAACTACTGAAACACCCCTCCCTTTCCTATCTTTATGCCCTGCTCGCACCGCCTCCTCAAGACGTGCATCCCTCAAGATCCGTCCAGGGTGTGGTGTTTGAGGCTGACAGCTTGGGAGCTTCTCTGTGAAGAGGAAAGTCAAGGTTGTTTGGGGTTTGTGGGTGGTTTTTATTGGTTTGTGTGGTGTTCATGCCATCATTAGAGGGCTAGGTGGTGCTTGGTGATCACAATCACATTGGAGAAGAATGCAAGTGAGGTGTGCCTCGGTTGTAAGGTCCGGAAACCATGTGTTCCTGCACCCCATGGCGTTGTGGGTGAACAAGTTGGTTGTGGTTTGTGGAGGCATGGCTGTGTGCCGTGCTTGCGGTGGACTTCGTATCGGTTGTGGTTTGTTGAGGCTTGGCCAGGAATATGTTGATGATCATCTTGATAATGCATGGGAAAACCATGGTTTTTGGAGAGCGAGATAGGGACTGATGATGAATTCACAGTTGTTGTGGCCTTGATGGTGGCCTTGTGCATGGTATTCGGGACCACTTTGGGGCACCGTGTGGGCGTAGTTGGTACATGTTCTGGGTGTGTGAGGAGCCGCAAAGGGGGGAGCAAGTGGGAATGTCACGACTTTGTGTTGCTAGATTAGGAAACTGTGGTTGCTTGTTCCGGAATTATGGCCAGTGTCATGTCGTTGGTGTCTTTGTGGTGGCTTCTGTGATGCTGTGCCATAGCTAGAGCACCATGGGTGCTCACACCACCAGTTTTGCATGAAGACTGCCACACATGATTTGACCATACAACATCTGAATTACCCCTAATTTCCTACCCCACATAGATTTTTTGAACCTTGTTTGATCATGGTTAGGTGAGTATTGTGAGTTTTGTGACCCAACTAAGCTGATTGAGCTACAGGTCATTAGATGAATCCTGATTCTCTCAGTGAGCTTTTCAGCTTTGGTCTTTGGGTCACAAAACTTTCTAATAAAGTTCAATTTTTGAACCGTGTTTGGTTGATCATAAGTGTTTTGCATTTTGTGACCCAACTAAGCCAATTGAGCTATAGGTCATTAAGTGAATCCTGATTCTCTCTGTGAGCTCTACAACTTTGGTTTTTGAGTCACAAAATTTAACAACAATCTTGAATTTTTGAACCGTGTTTGGCTAAGTGTTTTGTGTTTTGTGAGCCAACTAGACTAGTGGAGCTATAGGTCATTAGACAAATGTGAGTGGTCTCAACAAGCCCTACAACTTTGCTTGCAAGGTTTTGTGAATATTCACAAAACTTTCTAATGAAGTTCAATTTTTGAACCATGTTTGGTTGAGTATTTTGTATTTTGTGAGGCAACAAGACCAATTGAGCTATAGGTCATTCAATGGAGACTAACCTTTATTCCATCTTCAAGCCTCAATCTGATAGCTTGAGATGGGCACTTGTTTAGATGAGGCAAGATGTAGTAGTAGCTGGATGGACTGAGTGGACCAAGGGAGGAAGGGTACAAGGGTTATTTTGGTAGAGTGGTAGTGTTGCGCAATGTGGAGATCTTGGGCATTCGCAGGGGCCGTGGTTCAAGTCCTGTCTTGCGCAATTTTTTCATGAAGTAAAAAATTGGTGTTTCTCCGGGCCGGTATTAGTCACGTGATCTCGGGCCGGCCCGGTCCGAACCTATGGTCTGCTCGCAATCTGAGCAGACCATAGGTTCGGACCGGCGGTGCCCCAGTCACATGACCCAAGTTTTTTGTAACTATCCTATGGCAGACTTGGAATCGGGTATCTCTTAGCTTCCAAAAGTGCATTGCCACTCGAAAGACTGCTGGCTTGGGTGACTGAACCCTGGCCCTCCATTAAAAAAAATAGCTGGCACAGACCAATAAATTTACAAAGCTGGTCACATGTTTCGGGGACTGGTTCCTGTTGCACATGATATGCTAAACTTGATTTGGACTGAATCCAAGAAGCAATAAAGTGAATCCTAGGAGGTCACCTGTCTAGGATTTGATGAAAAAATTGCCTTTTATAGTAGGTTTTGTATGTTTGGTCTTCTGATTTGCTTATGATTTGCGGAGTCCGCAAATCATAAGTTTGCGGCTTCCGCAAATGATGAGACTTTAATGGGAAGATAGAAACCTTATTTAGAATTTGCGGTCGCCGCAAATCTTGCGCAAATGTTAAGCAAATTTAAAATTTGCACACCATTTGCGCAGCCCGCAATTACTGAGTATATAATGGGAATCTTTTGAGTTTGCGCAGGATTTGCGCAGGATTTGCGGGCACCGCAAATCATAGCTTGCCCCCAGTGCGAGACTTCACAGCTTGTACAACGCCGACGGCGCCATTCTCCCCGCCACGCAACCTGCCGTTATGTCTTGGGTTGCCAGCCTCGGCGGCAAAGTCCAGCCCAAGACCATTAAAGCATACCTCTCCGCCGTCCGTTCCCTCCACGTCGACGCTGACCTCCCCTTTTCGATCTGCGAGTCCCCCGTCGTGCAGCGGCTCATCCGCGGCATCAAACGATTCCACGGTGAGAAGGACCGTAAACCCGTGCAACCCATCACTCGTTCCGTCCTCCTCGCACTCCTCGCCCAGCTCAGACCTGGGATTATTCCAGGACACACCACCCTCTATGCCGCGTACTGCCTTGCATACGCCGGCCTCCTTCGCTCTGGCGAGATCACCGTTGGCTCCGGGCGGGACGCTTCCCTCAACCTCACGCGTGGTGCAGTCCAGTTTTTCCCAGACTTCGAGCACTGCACGCATATCACACTCACCCTTCCCGGCTCCAAGAATGATCCCTTTCGCAAAGGGATCACTATCACCATGGCAGCCGCGCCCGGGCAAGCCTCTTGCCCCGTCGCCGCCGTCAAACGCCTCTTCACAGAGCTGCCACGTGCCAGTAACGAGCCGCTCTTCCAAGGCATCGACGGAAAGCCGCTCCACTACAAGGACTTTGTTGGTGGGCTCCGCACCGCGCTCGATGCCGCAGGGCTTAATGCCGCGGGTTTCGCCGGCCACAGCTTCCGTCGTGGCGCCGCCTCAGAGGCCGCCGCCGCCGGGTACAGCGACTACGAGATCCAGCTTCTCGGACGCTGGCGCAGCGACTCCTACAAGCTTTACATCGAGAACCCCATTTCAAGGATCCTCTATCTCTCACAACAACTCCACATGGCTCATCCACACTCCATCCCTTTCGAGCCTCCGGCCCTTCGTGACTTCGCACCATTGGCTTGAGTCTGATCCATGATCAGCTCCGGCGCTTTAGGACCCAAATGCTCATTTGATCCCAAAACACCTCTCGTTTTCCCTCTCAGCTTCTGGTCTCGCGCGTCGGAGGCTAATGGAAGGGCAATATGTGGGGGATGTTGGGATTGCCCGTCGTTAGCAAACAAGCCGATCCACCTCGCCGCTCGCGTCGCGACCTCCGTCGTCCCTTTCTCGCTTACACCCTTGATCCCGCGTACAGTATATAAGAGCCCGCGAGTCGCAGTGGAGACCCATCCGCGTCTCACACTGCGCTCGCAGGTAAGCATTGATTTCCCGTACCATTCCCTCCGCGTCTCACACTGCGCTCGCAGTTAGATATTCTTCTTGTCGTCGCATACGATAAATTAACCCGCCCACCATCCCTATTCCACATTTCATATCTACATACATGTATGATGTCCCTCGTAGCTAGGCTTGAGTCTGATCCATGATCAGCTCCGGCGCTTTAGGACCCAAATGCTCATTTGATCCCAAAACACCTCTCGTTTTCCCTCTCAGCTTCTGGTCTCGCGCGTCGGAGGCTAAGGCCGGGCCCTGACGTCGGAGTTTGAATCCGGACCGCCGCACCACGTGATGAGTCAGCCCGTGACTTCTCGACCACTCACTTTCAAGTTTCACTTTTCTCTGCCATTGTGGCAGTCCTGGCAGTCCATAGCAGGGTCAGCTAGAATTGTGGGCGGATCCGGACGCCGGAACCCACCCAAATATTCATCCGGAAGCTTTGCGTTTTGGGTTACCGACCTACCGCGCCCAAGAAACTAGAAGGTGCTCGGACTGGTGGAAATACGGCGCTCCCAACGCGCGGACAAGGTAGGAATGCTTGCTGGAGCAGAGCTTTTTCTGAAGACTTCCAGGGCTTCAGGCACCAGTTCCACGTTGGTGACTGCGGTGAGAACACGCTATCACCAGTCTCCTAAATTTACTCAGCTCTACGCACAGCATTGTCGTTCTCATGAATCTATGGCGCCGACTCCTCCGCCTGGTGCCCGGCCAGGCCCAGGCAGATGAATACGAACTACTCCCCGACAACTCGCACCATGATACACGACCTAGAGGACGCCGGCGTCCGTATGCTTGCTTTCGGTACTTCACCTTGCGACGCGTTTGCATCCTCCTAGCCGGCATCCTGGTCATGATCATGGTCGGCGTGCTCTTGAGCGGTGTTCCCCCGACCTACGCCGACATACGTGCCTACGAGACGACGCTGCCACAACATAACATCACCGCCCTCTCAACGCTCGATCCACCATTATACCTCAGGTTTCCGGGGCACTTGTGGGGACACGGGCTAAACAACGTTCTGCAGGAAGCGTGCGTCTCGATTTAAGTTTTACTTTTCATGTCGTCTCAAGAACTATGCCAGAATTGTTATGGGATATCTCGCTCATCTCTCCGGACGTGTGTATGTTTTCGAAGACTATACTTGGTCGCACCTGCCGCTGCCGTACACAATTTACGATTTTGCCCTGCGCTCTACAAGGATTCCCCTCAACGCCTTCGTCACCGGCCCGCTTGCGGGTGGCGCGCTTCCTGCGCCGGACGAGAACGCACTGGAGAAGCGCGCCGTAAGCGCAGTCTTCTTCGAGAAAGTGTGTCCCCGGAGCGCGATCCGCACCGTTTCCTCCGTCGGCGCCCCCACCGCAGCCGAGGGCAGCGCGCTGCTCGAGTGGTGGGTCAAGCGCCTCGGCGACGTCCACGGGGCACGCTGTGTCGAGGTCGACACGTCCGAGCAGCCGGTTTTCGATCGCTTGTGCGTGCCTTCCTCTGTGTCCCACCAAGCCCTCTGCTGACATCCCTCTTAGCCTCTTCGGTTCCACGCGCGTCCTTTCTCTCCTCCCTGGGCTCTCCGCGTCGCCCATCCTCGGCGCATTTGCTTGGTCTCCGCTCGTGCACAGCGCCGTCGCGCGCAACTTTGCCGTTCTCCGCCCGACCAACCCCGCGGCGCTCTATCCTCCCCCGCGCGTCCTCTCGCCCCCGATCTCCGACTCGCAGCGCACCCTGAACGGGCTCGTAGCCGTGCACCTCCGGCGCGGGGATTATAAGCGGCACTGCCCGCGGCTCGCGCAGTGGGGCGCCGAGTACATGGGCGTCAACACGCACCCCGCGCTGCCGGACCGCTTTGCGCTGCCGCCCGCGAACGCGAGCAAGGACGAGGCGGAGGCGCACTACCTGCGGCACTGCCTGCCCTCGCCGCGACAGCTCGCGGAGCGCCTGCACGCGGTGCGCGCGGAGCACGGCGGCGCGCCGCTGCGGCGCGTGTACATCCTCACCAACGCGTGGGGGTGGTTCGTCAACAGCGTGCGCGCGGAGCTGCTCGCGGACGGGTGGGCGGAGGTGTGGGGCAGCGGCGACATCGTGCTCGACTCTGCGCAGGCGGGCGTGGGCATGGCGGTCGACATGCGCATCGGCGAGGGCGCGGAGGTGTTCCTCGGGAACGGGGTGCGTTGCCTGTCCTGTCCTGCATGCTTTCGGTTTGGCGCTGATCGGCGCTCCTAGTTCTCCAGCCTCACGAGTAACATCGTGATGCTGCGCCTCGCGCGCGGGCTCGAGCCTGCGAGCAACCGCTTCCTCTGATGACTTGCATCGCATCTGCATCGTCCAGCTCGTCGTGCATCATCATCACCCAAAAATACTCACTACATGCTTTCTATTTATGCAGTTTTAATACCGTGCTGAGGTGTACCTAGGTAGATTGTATGATAGAAATGCATTTTCATGGCTATTCCTCTCAAGCATCTGGAAAGGAAGATAAAGTGGTCTTTGAGGCCGGAGCCCTGAGGCTGGAGAGCATTCGGGAATTGGCCAGGGGAACCGGCGGCACCGGCGGCATCGATGATCGGTCACTGATGCCGGTGATGGTCACGAGCCATCTATAGCACGTGCAAACGTGTCGCGTCGCTCTGCCCTCAAGTGCTCGTCAATAATTCTATGCTAATCAGGAATTCTATGGAGGCCTCGGACCCAGAGAGCTCACCTGAAAAAGGAAGCCTTCCGTGCATAGTCCACCTTTATAAATTACACATTATTACCCCTGTCGAAGTACTGCAGTTTGCCTATACTGGTTTAGTCTCTCTAAGACAGACGCTATGATGAACAAGCTCGTTCCTCGCTCATCATAATACTGGTTGGTATCAGAGCAAACATCCATGTTCAGTGCAAACCGAAGTGACGGCAACATTCAGACTCCGAACGATGCCGAGGGCTGTGCCGCCAGTTAATTCCCGAATTTTAAATTTACTTTGAGGCTGTAAACGGAAGTTTCGGATTCGGCAACTTCCGAAACAAGTCTCCTGCCTTCGCTCGTGCCCCGCCTCGCTCCCTCCACATGGCTCCTTCGGTCAAGGCAGGCTCGTCGTTGAAGCAACGGCTAGCGGCGCTGTCTCTCGCGCAGTCGTCTCCGTCTTCCGGCCCGTCGTCGCCAGCGTCGCCGTCCAGCTTCAGGCGCAAATTTACCGTTCCATGGGCGCGGCGGCAGAGCAGCGACGAGCAGATCGTCTCCGACGGCCGGGACAATGTGGAAGAGGTCATGACCCGCATGATATTCCAGGCAGGCGTCGATTTTGAGTGAGCAAAGCTTGGTTCGTCGGCACGGTCGCTAATAGACCGCAGAACAAGGCCAATGTAGGTTATAGTGTGCGCGCACAAGGCTGCTCTCACAGAGAACAATAGGGTTGTAGTGAACGCATCCGCTCTGCCAGACCCGAAGGAGGTCAACTACGACTTGCTGCTCTCGTGCGCGCGTCTACCAGTCCTAGAATCCAGGCAACATGGCTAACTTCTTTTAATGCGGAAGGCGGATACTGGCATACCTCAACCTATACGTTGAATCCGATTATGCCGTTGTGTTCTTCGCTGCTGGAGGCAAGCACACACCGGGATGGAACTGGGTGTGGAAGGCATATCGCAGTCTCAGTCGCAAGTACCGCAAGAACCTCAAGCGGTTGTATATCGTCCACTCCTCATTTTTCTCCAAAAGTGAGTTTTTGACTTCGCAGCATACCTACCGTGAGCAGTGCTTTTCAGCCTCGCGGGCGCGATCATCAGCCCCAAATTCTTCCGCAAGCTCACGTATATCCCCACGCTCTCGGAGCTCGCGTGCCACATCCCACTTACCCAGATCGACGTCCCCCCTGCGGTGTATCAGTGCGTCAACTTCTCTGAGTATGTATCATCGCTAATACAATGCAGGGAAAATCTCAAATACGAGAGCAAGATAACACTGCCGGTCGCGACGCGCGGGGACACGCACATCTTTGGTGTGCCGCTCGAGGACCTCATGGGCTTCGACGGCGAAAAGGGCGGCATTCCCCGCGTCGTCCGGGATGCGATCCAGTTCATCCGCGAGTCGGGCATGGAGGAAGAGGGGCTTTTCCGCCGCTCGCCCCAGTCTGTCATGCTTAAGGCCGCGCAGGATGCCTACGATCGCGGTTCGTCCATTCGATCTTCCCCTATTACAGTCGCATTTCTGACCGCCCACGTTCAGGCAACGTCGTCTCCCTTGACACGTTCGGCGACCCGCACCTCGCGGCCGTGCTGCTGAAGAAGTACCTCCGCGATCTGCCAGAGCCCGTCATCCCGGAGACTCTGTACCCTGTCGTCCGCCGGTGTCCGATGCCCTCGCCTTCGGGCGTCGCGACCGACCCGGCGAACGTCGAGCGGGACATCGCGGCCGTCTCGTACATACGAGACGTGCTTCTCCCGCAGCTCCCGATGTGTGTGTACATCCTGCTCAGCCACGTCCTTCGTATGTCCCTTCTCTTTCCCTTATTTGATTTACGCTGATGGCGCACGTAGACCTCATGCATGATGTATCCCTGCGCGCGACATCGAATCGCATGGACGCGCACAACCTTGCTGTCGTGCTGTGCCCGAACCTAGTTGCGAGCAAGACCAACCCCGCGCGCGACGTCTGGATGTGTGGCGTCCCCGGTGGCCCGGCGCTCTTCGCCCGCGCGCCGGCGGAGTCACCGGCGTCGACACCTGCTGCCCTCGCAGAGGGCCGCACAACGCTCGGCACGGTGGTCAAGCTGTGCATCCAGCGCTACTTTGAGGTCTTCGACGAGATGCACGACCGCACAGAGGCGCTCCCCCCGCCCCGCCCCCACGCCGAGTCGAGCGCGTCGAGCTCCGCGTCGAGCTCGTCCGGCTTCCGCGCCTCGAGCCCCCGGCGACACAGCGTGCGCAGCCAAAACGAAGACGAGGAGCTCGACGACGAGATGCTCGTCATGCCAATCGGGATGGCGCCTGCGCAAGGGCCCGGGGGTGGACCACAGAACGGGGGCGGCGGACGGCCGCCAAGCGCGTGGGGCGCGGCAGGAGCGGGGCAGCAGAGCGCGTACCGCGCGCGACACCGCAGCACGCTGTCGGGCGCGTCGTCGATCGCGGGCCACCCCACGCGCTCGGTGCTGAGCGGCGGTGGTGGTGGCGGCGTGTACGGGTCGAGCCGCGCAATGTCGCTCGTGAGCGTCGAGAAGGGGTCTGCGGGAATGGGGCCGGGGACGGTCGGCCGCAAGGGTTCCATCTCTGTCGGTCGAGGGACGACGAGGAAGGCGAGCGGCGCGGCGGTGGAGGCGGTGGGCATTACGGCGGAGGGATTCTTCAGCGCGCCGGTCGACTCGACTGGGAGGAGCCCCGGCTGGTGACAGGGCAGGCTGTCATCTTGTTTTATGGGGGGCGAGAGGCGAGTTACGGTCTGCGTTCTTGCATCTTTATACCCTTGCGTCGTGTAACTTATTCGCACATGCTGTGTAGCTGCTTAGTATATAATATTTCCGCTTGGAGGCGACGGGAATAATCGCTAACCAACTGGTCCTCATGATGGCACGGTCTTTTGCGCGACCTGCAAGCTGGTGTGGATCGCCTGACGCGTCGAAAACTGCGCGGAAATGCTGCACATACTTGGAGCAGCTTTTCAAGCAGTAACTTAAGAAGCGAATAAAGGTCATTGGTAACTGGTGCATCTTTCGTCTTTGCGCGAGGCAGGATTGAATGGGTTTGGTACAACAACTGAGCAAGCACGATAAATCAGATTGAACAGCGGCACAAGAACCCATATGTATGATGTGCACCGCCCACAGGTCCACTGCTGGAACAGGAGGAACCTCCTGTTGAGGAGAAAAAGGGTGTTGTTATAAGTTTCTATCTGTTGTTTTTGTCTGTTACAGCTTTCCGAGATAATTCCCTTTCTAAGGAGTCCGGTGGTGATTTCCTAAAGAGGAATCTGCGATAGTCGTACTGGACGACCGTGTGAGTCAAACGGTACAGTGGAACGGTACAGTGTTGTGGCGAGTCACTGGCAACGGAGGATGTGATTGGTCGAGGTTGCGTGGATTTATAAAGCTTCTAGACTCAACTCAATTCAAGGATTAGTTGAAGGGTGGGCTAGAGTATACAATCGCCCGGCACCTTTGAAGAACAAAAGTGGAGGTTCAAATTTACACGAAACACTGTAATATAAAAAGAGATAAATTTATCAAAAGCGAGAGCGAGAGCGATGTGGATCTTTGCTAGACACCAACTTTTCTGTTCGCAGTTTATCAAAATGATGCAGAGTACTATCTGTCCTGTCTGAATTGATGGACTGACGTTCGTGCTTTCTTACCAACAAGAGCCTGAGTACTACTGTACTACTCGTACCTCCATGGTGGTACTTTATTGTTGAGATGGATATCTAGATGCTCTCATTACAGGCTGCTACTGATACAGTATTCATAACGTCTAAAGCTGTCGTCACAAAATCAGTGTGCAATCATCAATTTATCATCATGCGCTCGGAATCTCCGCTCCATCTTCCTTTTGAGGTTCCTCGCTTTTCCGCCTTTCGTCCGAGCCCACGGGACCTACCCCGCCCAGGAATACAGCAGCGAGCAAGGTGCCTGAACATCAGTCAGTACTCAACCTGATGGTCGGACAGGACTCAGATATACGCACAGAGCACCGCCATGCCGAACGCCGTCCACTGCGCGGCTTTGTACGCCTTAAGCGGCGCCTCGCTACCAGCTCCCTCCTTCTGCGTTACTGCGTCGAACGCAATCGTCGAGATGGCCAGCCCGAATGATGTGCCGAGCTATGTTTATTATCAGCCTGGATCTGGAACGCGCATATGAATACATGCCTGGGTTAAAGTTTGGAAGAGACCCCCAGCTAGGCTCTGCTCGTGCGGCAGAGATACTTTAGCAACGAACAGCGTGCCGGCAGCGAAAATGAAATCGGCGCCGAATACGGAGACGATGGAGGCCGGAAATCCGAAGGCCCAGTACGGCGCCGAGGGATCAATTAATGCGAACAAGAGGGCGCCGACGCCGGTGAAGGTGGTCCCGAAAGCTGGTAAGGGTTGAGCACGACGGTTGAACGGCTGGAATGAGGAAACGTACTGATGAGGATTACCAGAGGCATCCGGCTGACAACCAAGACGACAAAAATGTTGCATAAGCCGCCTGCAACTGTCATCGGAAGCAATCTTATGCCAGCAAGCACCGGCGACAGCTTCAGATAGTCTTCGTAGTACAGCTGGATCGAGTCAGTGACATCGCTGATATATGATAATAACCGACCTGTGCCCAGAAGTACCATGAAAGGAAGGCTGCCCATTCGAAGAAGGCGATGATCTGCATGACCGCGAACTTTCCTTTTGCTCGAGACCACAGCGACAATTTCATCAGAGGCGGGCGCATCGTCCCCTCGTTCTTCTCAAGGTAGTGCTGCCATAAGAGGAAAATGCAGAGAAGAACGACGCTGACTATCAGTAGAGCGATTATATCTAAAGGGCAAGATGAGCCGGGTTGCCCAAAAAATCAGATAATACACATACAGCCAGTTTTCCAACCATTAGACGCCGATGATCCTTGTCCGAGGACGAAAACCAGGAGCACAAGACCGCTGGTGACGAGAGATGCGCCCAACCAGTCGACTCTCTTGTCCGGTTCCGTGCTTGGTACATCCGGATCGATGACAAGGAATCCGCACATCGCGCACAGGCACGCAAGTCCGGCTATCAGGAAGAACGGGGAACGCCATGACGCCCTACGCAAATAATCCGTCGGAGGCCTACGGAAGGGATGTGCGCATACTTACTTTGTATACTGAGTCAATAGGGCTCCGATTTGGGTTCCGAGTGCTCCCCCGATCGGCGCGCCGGCGGAGAAAGTTGCGAAGGCAGCGGATCGGGCGCGCGAAGGAGGGAATGCGTGGGCGAGGATTCCTAGCTGGGGCGAATGTAAGACTCATCAAGGTTGGGTTCGGAATGGAGTCAAGCTACACAGGCAGGAACAAACGCAGCAGGCCCGAGACCTTGTAGTCCTCGCAAGATGAAGAGCGCGGTCGAGTTTTGAGCAAAACCACAGCCGATTGAAAATGCTCCAAGATAGAGAGTGCCGCCAATGTAGAACCGTTTGCGGCCATGCAAATCAGCAAGGCGTCCAAGCAGCAAGAGAAAGCATCCCTGGCGCGAGATTTACTCAGCATGCAGGACAACGACAAAGAAGCGCACTGAGGATAGCGAGAACGCTGATACAAGCCACTGCAGCTCGTTTGCTGGAATGTTGAATTTGTCTCCTATGATGGGAAGGAAAATGGATACAGAGGTTGAGGACGCTAGCTGGAGCCAAAATTTAGCGTCTCGAGCCGCCGTGAGGTTGAATTGCTCCTTACATTGATGACCATCGCCAACGTGCAAATGAGCACGAGGAGGACCGATTTCCACGCTGGCCGAGTCGCTGGAGCTTCATGAGGTGAGAGGGTCTTCTCTTCGTCGGAAACTCCGTCCTGAGGTTCTTCCTGCTTTTCGCCCATGGCAGCGGCGCCTATAGTGGCCAAAGGGAAATGGTGGGAGGAACGACGCTAAGTTACTTACTAAGTATAACAATCTTAAATCAGGAACTTGGCGATCATCTCCATCAGGACCCGAGTCCGAATCCGAGCACCGTCACGTCGGACCCTATCGGACCTCGGTTACCGATGGTCCGACGGCACAAGACTCCGAGACAGCAGCTCTCCGGAAGAATCGTCAGTGCTAGCTAGACGAACATCTCTTTGTTGAGCCTATAAACATCCCAACAAGATCAACCAAAGTATTTTCTCGTGAGCGGTCGCCCCGGCCCGTCGGGTCCGTAACTTTAAACCAACCTGAAGTCGTACTATGCATATTCACTGATTCAGAGATGGCAGTGAGTCGAGGATACTTGGATTGACCTGATAAGGGTCGGCCGAGATGCGATTTGGATACGCAGGTGTTAAGCTTCGGAATGAAAAATGGATCGAGGCCAAAATTACATAAACATGGGTGTTGAAGTTCAGCCAACTGACGCTGTGCCGACTAATCCGGCAGGCAGGCTGGACACAATCTGCTCTCTTCTTGTCAGATCTTTTTCTTCGAACTCGTAGACTTCCTTGCGCGCGCTGTTTTCTGAAAAATGCAACCAAAGATCTGATATCTCACTCCGGTCCTTCGATAAACGCGACGGATTAGATTGGCAAATGGGTACCCATCTCCGAGTCCCGACTGTCTTGACAGCCAGGCGGCCTACACTGGGAATTTACTTCCAATGGTGAGTCCTGTCAGCGGAGTCCAACCGCTGCCGATGGCATTTACATTACTGTAGATGAGCCGCTATGTACGTCCGAGACGGGAAAGCCAATGCAGAAAACTTCGATTTTCAGCTGTAAGGTGGCGAAAGGCCTTGTAACTCTGGAAGATTACTATGATAGCTAACACCTTATAAGTCTAATCAGTTTTTTGTTGGACCCCACCGTAGCTGGGCAGTTGAAGACAGCAAAAGAAATATGGATGGGTGCTTCACAGCACTGTGGAGGCAAAAGGCTAATGAGGAATGGCCTAGATCGCGCTAACTGCGGCAATTGTATCGGATGTGGACTGAGCTGAATCTCCTTGGCCACCGCCAGACGATGCGGCTGGCTCTTGTAGTATATTATCAAAAGATTAAATGGCGCTGTAGAGATCACGATACGAGAGCCGCGGCGCCTGTGTACATCATCGCATTCATGAGCACCTGTCCGTACCTAAATAATCATACGGACGGGACGACACCTATCGCTCCTTAGTAACTGCTCCTGCCAGTCCTTAGCTAGAGTATTAGATCAATAAGAGCCTCAGCAGGTCGAGCTAGCGAACTCGTCTTATCAACCACCATTTTTTGTCCTTCTACCAGTGTTGATTAATTTGATTCGCGGTGTCCAAAGTGACGTGCGGATCACATGACCGTGTTTGACCAAGAAGCTCGGTGTATCACGTGTCCATCAAAGTCTGTGGATGACCACCACTGTCTCGAAACCAACGTTTCTGCAATCGCTCTTGGTTCGCCACAACTCTTCTATGCACTGATCTTTTCACCTCCCTCAAGGCAGGAGGGTCAGCGGGAACCGCGGTCGACCTCCTTTTCTATCCAATTGACACGATCAAAACACGACTGCAGTCTCCGCAAGGCTTTGCGCGCGCTGGAGGGTTCAAGGGTATCTACAAGGGCGTCGGGAGCGTCGGAGTTGGGAGCGCCCCTGGAGGTCTGATAATTCAACTGAACGTGCTACCGATGGCTCAAAACACGCACTGGTAGCGGCTGTGTTTTTCGCAACATACGACACGCTGAAGAACAGTTCACCGCTTCCCGCGCATCTGCAACCTGTGACGCACATGCTCGCTGCGTCTACCGCTGAAGTGGTAGATCGACCATTTTATCCGCGCGCTTTACACCCTAAAATCATTCAGGCAGCGTGTCTGGTGCGGGTCCCCACGGAAGTGATCAAAACGCGGGCACAAACCTCGACTTATGGGCATGGGCAATCCTCGCTTTCTGCAGCGAAATTCGTCCTCTCCGGTGACGGCTGGAAAGGATTTTATCGTGGCTTTGGATCAACTATAATGCGCGAGGTTGCTGCATAATCTCTCGGACAGCAGCCTGCTCATGTGCCGCAGATCCCCTTCACCTCGATCCAATTTCCGCTCTATGAGCTGCTTAAAGCTCGTCTGTCGCTCCTCGTGCATCGCAAACCGCTCTATGCGCACGAAGCGGCGGTGTGCGGGAGCATCGCAGGTGGTGTCGCAGCAGCGCTCACTACCCCGCTCGACGTGTTGAAGACACGCGTCATGCTCGATATGCGGGTAGATCTGCCCCTTCTTTTCTCTTGTTCGCAGTTCTGACGAGTGCATAGGACCCAACGAAAGTAAAACTTCCCTCACTGCCCGCGCGACTCCAAGGAGTCTACAAAACGGAGGGGGTCCGCGCGCTCTTCGCCGGTGTCGTACCTCGAACATTGTGGATATCCGCCGGCGGCGCTGTGTTTCTGGGGGTATATGAATGGGTCGTAGTCGGCCTAATGAGCTACACTTGATCTAGAATACATAATGAACATAGGGTATAGAGTTCCTCGGCCCCTCAGGCTGGCTCCGGCCCTAAGCGCAGAATAACGCGCGGCAGCTTCTTCCCCGCTGCGCTCGGCGGCGCCGAGTCTTCTGAGGAGCCGTTTTCGGAACCAGACGCTTCCGGGGCCGGGGCAGCGGGCTTTGCGTGCGACGACGACGCAACGCGGTTGGGCTTGCGCTCGCGCAGCGTCCTGGAGCTTGGCAAAACCGGCGCGCGCGGCGCTGCTGACGGGGCCGGGCTTGCGTCGAGCGACGAAAACAGCGCCACTGTACGCTCCAACCAGGGATACAGGTTTGATGGTGGGAGCGACTGCCGGCCTCCGCGCCGCTTCTTCGTCGCTTTTTCGAGCTGTACAGCGACGCGTGAGAAAGGGAAAGTATTTGGGTGAAGGATCGTACCAGGACAAGGTTCTCGTCACTCCACCATTCTTCATCTACGGGACGGTCAACGAGCCCCGACAGATGCGCCAATGAGCCACTGGTCAGCGCGCGGTCGCTGTACCCGCCCTCAAGAACGCTAATGACCTTACCCCCGGCATACCGATCGCTGAACGCACAGGTGTCGCGCGCGAAGCGGTAAAAGAAGGATGTCGGGACGCGTCGGTTGTGTCGCGACATCGAGGGTGTCTCATGCTCGGACGCGTCCATTCCACAGCTAGTGGCTGGCTCAAGACTAACGTGTCTGATATTGAGCACGACGAACCTGATGAAAACAAGCACATCGTCTCCTGGTCCCCCCGTGCTATCAAGAAACTCCTCCGCCTTGCGTAATATAGTGCTGTAGTGCTTAGTGTAGAGCGTCTCCCAGTGTTCGGGCGACATGTACGTCTGCAGATGAACATTTTGAATGTATTGCCCGTGCTCGCCATGGATAGATGCGGATGCTGCATGCACCAGCTCTGCTTTGCCGTCCTGATTACAGTTGAGAGAGGGCAGAATTATATTGAAAAAAGTTGTACTTCGCAGGGATATGAAAGGATGTCGTGTATCGAGCCTAGCAGTTGATCAGAAGATTGGTCCATGGAAAATTATCTTTCCTACCATAGTAAACTTGTGGGCCCTTCTTCGACGCAGGCGCACCGCCTTTTGTTTCTAGCGTTTGTCGATAGGTCTCTTCGTTCATCTGCCACACGATCGATTGTGTACCGTTCCCTGTATATAAGGTGAGTTGAAGCCGATGAAATCAGCGAACCCCGTGCCATGGTGCAAATCAATGTCAAAGATAACCACACGGTTGATTCCATGGTTGAGGTGTGCTTGGGTGAAGTAAGAGGACGATCAGTCAACGGACAGGACGGCTTACCGTGGGCAGCTCCAACGGCAACATTGTTGATAAAACAGAATCCCGATGGGGTGTCTTCCCCACAATGATGCCCTGGCGGTCGGATAGCTACAAAGGCGCGGTTAACAGGGTGCGCCGGCGTTCCCGGGTATTGGTTCAAAAACACCGGCTGCAATGCGCCTGCAACCGCGTCGACAGCCTCGCATACCGTTCCGACCGCACCCTGAATTGCATCCATGGATTCGGGACACACTGCAAAGAGGTAAACGGACAGGTTAGCCAGCGGGTGGCCACTCAACGATAAAGGTCGCCTTGCGCGAGATTCGCGGGGATCTCGGATTCCCCGCTGTTAATTTTCTCCTCGGATTCTCTCGCCCAGCGCACCAGGCTCTCGAGATAAACATCTCCATCGATGTCCCCGTGCACGTATTTGACCGCCGGGTGGCCCAGAATGTCGGCTGATGCAGAGCTCTGTACTATCGAGACGGGGTTATTTGTGCTCGCCAAGGAGCTGTCGGGTGTAGAACCGATTTTGAGCTGGTCGAGCTGGGAGGCGAGGTCGTCGGGGTCCAGAGGTTTCGTGTTTGCAGGTGGTGGTGCCACCCCCTCGAGACGCGAAATTGCGGCAGCAAGCCCGACTGTGACGGCTCGCAGCCGTTCAGGACGCTCTACAATCGCGGAAAGATCGCGTGAACGTATGTACCGGTGCTGAAAGCACGCGTCTTGCAGAAAAATCGCAGGCTTGGCCTGAAGCGCAAGTGCTGGTGGCACAGGCGGCGACGCGTTCAGCCCGGCAGACATGATCAAGTCGGAAAGACCCAAGTTTCAGAGTAGCGGCGGAGAAGTAGTGGCTGCTTAATCGCAGAGGAAGGAGTTTGAGGAGAGGTTGATGTCAAAAGTTGATGTCCGACTCCTCAGGCTGCAAAATGATCACATGACTCGAAACAAGCTTGGTTTGCCACGTCGTTGACTCGTTTCCCCCATCCCTGAAAATGAGGAGTCTTGAAGACAGGATGTGCTATATGACCCTACAGAGGACTTGGTGGGAGCCCCTGATTCTTTCGCCGTCGGAAAATAGTGTTCGGCGGCATCCTGTCGCTTCTCAATTTTGACAACGGCCCACAGTGATTTAAGGCCTACCGGGTGTGGTTCCCCACTCTAAGAAGACAGGGTATAAGCTATGTTACAAGTCTCGCAGTCTGTCGAGCAATATCGCCCACTCCACGACCGTTACGCCCAACTTCAACACCTCCTCCCTGACCTCTCGGTTGCGGGTATCCTCCGACAGCTTGCCCACGGCACGTAGGTGCTCTGCGCGCAGTATCCCGACACGCTGGAGTATCGGTGATATGTGCAGCAGCGAGGGTCGACATGATGCGAGGATGTGCTCCAAGGTGGGCGCGGGCGTCAGGCGGATGCTGCTGATTGTCGACCCAGATTTTGTTGCGTGGAATGGGGAGAAGACCTCCCCCGGAGGGTCTAGAATCTGTACGAGTGTGCCGCTGCCACGCGGAGTCGATGTCCGCGGCGCAGAGGAGCGTATACTCGGGCTCCCGTTTCGCTCGGAGGCTGCATGGTGCATCAAGTTTCGGCTCGTGCTGGGTCGTACGCTGGAAGATATCACTTGCTCTGTCGGAGTGGAGGCGTGCTGAAATCGTTGGCTCGGTGAGCAGCATGACGCTCCAGCAAGTTTGCTCACCTGTGGCCGTCGACTTGACTCTGTGCTCTCCTTGTTTCTGTGACCCCAATTATTCGAACCAGATCCATCCTTCGTTTTTACTGGAAGTCGCCCAACGCCTCCAACCTCGACTATTTCTGTCATTGTGTCGTCTGGTCGACAATCCTCTGCGTTCACATAATAGATACTCATATCGTCGTCGCTGTCCGCTTCCTGGATGGCTTGTTCCCGCCAAGTGGAAATGGATACCGTGCGCTCGGCACCCTCCTCGAGCACGCGATGATCAACCATCTCGTAGTCCTGTCCAGCCGAAGGGCCCGTTCGAGTGCGCCTAAAAATCGGTCAGCCGCTGCACGACCCGCTCTTGATTCTGTCCTTCCCCCTGCCTCTAACTGTGTCGTGGGCTCTTCCAATCACCGAGACTTGCCACGCATCCGAGATAATGTATTGACTGGAACAATAAATACATGATGACAACACTGATTCTACGAGATCCGGCTGATGGCCTTGCGAAAAAAGCAGGATGCCGGTGGCTCGGCCTGATAGGCGGAGCTTACCACTGCTGTGGGTTGAAAAAAAGAGCCTTCTACGAAGCGAGCTTCCCCCTCAACTTACCCCGCACCGGCATAGTCTCCCCGTCCCGAAGGTCAGGGGAGGCCAGCCGGGGGTCAGTGGCGCAGCGAGGGAGAAAAAAAAAAGGACCCATCATACCAACCGGCATGGTCTCGCCCTCCCGAGGGTGCGTAATTGAGGGAATCATGAGGGAAATGAGCTGTACCGGTACAGCGCGACGTGTTAAAGGCAACAAAGACGTCAGCGCGGGATCACAAGTCGAAAAAAAACACGCTTACCTCACTAAAACACGTCTCGAGCGCGTCGGGCCGCGGTCACGTGCTCGGACGCGTCAGCGCGACACTGCGCAAAACGGGCGTGGAGGGGGAAAAGCAGCGCAGGAGGGGAGGGGAGGTGTGCCATGGCAAGAGATGAGGGAGGAAGGCTGATGAATACAGAGAAGGAGAGAAGTGAATGGAGGGAGTGATGGATGGTGAGCGCGCCACACCCGTGGAGTGGACCACGTCCGACTAGCGCGCGCGCGCACGCGTCACGTGCTGCGAGGCGTCGGCGATTCGGTGCGAAGCCTGCGAGAATGGGTGCGGCGTGGGGAGCAGGGAGGCAGTGGAAGAGGAAATCAATAACTTAAAATGAGCAAGTCAGAGATAGAGAGAGAGAGGGAATGGGGACAGGGACTGTGAATGACAGACAAGCAAAAAGGGAATGTAGCTATATGATAGAGATGTAGGATGGGGGTGGAAGGTGGAGGTAAAGGACAAGAGGCGGATTGTTGTTGTTTGGTGAACTCGACAAGAATATATCGATTGATACGCGCGTTACGTTATGGAAGCCCGGCTCGGGTACTCGCGTATACATACATGCAACGATCAAGAGGTAGCAGATCGCGGATTCCCGCACATTGATCAACATACGTAAAAGGCACGTGTTTCCGCTCCTTTTGGAACTTTCGTCAGCAGAAATTGTCGTTCAAGCGAGAAGAGCGCGACTGTGTCAGTCACTTTGAATGCTCTTCGCAGGTCTCTCTCGCCACTGCGTAGTAGAAACGATGTACTAAATGGATACATCTTCCTTGACTACCGAGGTTGTCTCACCGGCTTCAGTGACTGTCGATAAGTTCGACACGCTCATGGTGTGGTGAACTGCTGGATATAGGCTATTTTTGAGGAGGCAAAAGCTGGTGCCGGTGCAAGTGAGCTTTTCAGAGCCTGTAGAGGCCGTACTGCAGTGGAATCGTCGAGGAGGACGCAGCTTTGTCGAGTGGCGAGGAAAGACAGTGGAGTGATGGGACTTCCGCATTTGGGGGGGGGGGGGGGTGGTTACGTATGTTCATCAATGTGCGTGATAAGACGATCTGAGACCTCTTGGCAACGATTTCGAGCATCGGACTTCGTTCCTGTGCACCAAGCATGGCACCCCAGTTTGCGGGAGTGCAAAAAATCAGATTTCGAAAATTGTAGCTTGCACGAACCACTTCAAAAGTCAGAGCGGCGGCCCACGGACTCGGGGCAATCAGATCCCGTAAGAGCAGCTGGTATGCTAAGAAGATTCGATTCGAATTTGGCTGGATGTGCGGGACCACAAAAATCGGACTTAATATGGCTTCTGTTATCCAGTTTGCGGGAGTGCAGAAAATCATATTTTCAAAACTGAGAGCGGCGATGCTCAAAAAACGAACTTGCAAAGGCACGGCGGGGATCAGCGGCCTTCGCCTGTCATCGGCCGGTGCCGGCAGCTCCGGGTTTATCTGACAGACAGCGGCGAGCGCCATGTTGCCGCCTCGGTTCAAATGATCCAATCAAATACCCCGACTTGGCCCGCCGGCAGCCAAACCTATTGGAAAAAGGTAAGTTGAGCTTCAAGAAGACCATGCACTTGAAGAGGGCCTACTCTCGTTTGCAGGACTGCTAAAAATCGAATCTTGAAAAGTGAGAGTGCCGGGGATCAATCCATCAAATATTCACTCGCAAGGGCACGGCGGAGATCATTGATCAGGGACTTGCAATGCGGCGTACCGGCAGGTCAAGTTTCTGACAGCGCCAAGTCACCGCCTCGGCTCAACAGAATGAGCCGTTAATACAAACTTGGTCTGCTGGCGGCCAAACAAAATGCTTTGTCTCAGAGCCATGCTGTGCGCCGCGAGTGCACAGGGGAACAGAACATATGTCACTTTTCCTTGTAGAGCAGGACGTGCCTGCCGGCAGCCCTCTTCATAGAAAAATAATCCTGATTTCGAATTCATTGCTAAAATGACATCCGGAATGACTTCGAAATGGGTCACTTGGCAGCCCGGGTACATAGTTTCCGGGACGGCGATACACCATGTCAGCATCTTTTTTTTTTGTCAAGGTCTGCCTGAGGCCTCTGTAAATTAGCTGTGGCAGGTACAAAGCATACAAAGCCCAGTAGCAGTTCAAACAAGAGAAGAAGAAAAAACCTGCGCTGCGATCACACTTTGCAATTGCATCATATTTACGGCCTTCATCCGGGCTGTCTAATCGATCGGCTGATGCAGCTCGGATGCTGACAGCTTCGATACCGGCGAGCACCGCGGGCTCCGCCTGGTGTTTCTCATAGCTCGGAAAATATCTGAACCTGCATGGAAGTGAAGTAATAATCTTCAGTAAGAGGGTACAATCCTGTGATCCTACCCAACAGCGGCCGCGCGGTCACCTCGGTGCCAAGGAAACATCCGTAACAGTATTATCCGATAGAATCCAAGTAGCGGTGTCACTGAGTGACATCGGCAGCGTACATCCACAACATATCATATGTTGTGAGCCAGCTTGTATGGCTGTTATGGTGGAGCGGTTGTTCCGCTCGCCAGAATAAGGCATCGGATCTGACTATTCGATCCTGGTTTTTGTTCGAATTCTTTTTTTTTAAGGAAAAGAAAAACTTGCATCACACGTAGATTTCTGAGCTCCCGGTAGCAGCGGCCCTCAAAGGCGGACGTACATAATACACTTTTATTTGAGCCTTTGATCTCATGAAAAAGTCAAAACTTCTGGCTTGCCGCAAGTGGCGCAGCCGCTACGCTAGCATCCCAAAAAGGAAAGTAAAAGTCGGTTCGACTTCGTCTCGCAGCGTTGCTGCAGGTTTTGGCCCCGGGCCGCGGAAAATATGTTCTCGTACGTATACAAGCCCGCCGGAAGCGGTCCGGAAGCCTCCGGCACCTTCAACGTGTGTCAATATTGTTGACACAAACATGGTTGAATTTGCACTAGCGAGGTGGTGCGCCTCCCGACCGCTCCATGGCTCAGCTCACAGTGCCTATGGTACAGTAAGAATTATTCTAAAGACTAAAGAGGCATTTTGATGCCCCTCACACTATACAATGCGCAATATGTGCATACAGGTTGGTTAGCATTATGCCGCATGGGCTCTTGCACCACCGCTCCCCTACACTACGCGGTCACGTGACAGGCCGCGTAGCAGCTTCAAGTTCCTGTGAGTTTTCAAAGCCCCTCAGGCTCTTAGTGCAACGCCATCCACCAAACGGTGCCAGTGTTCGATTCGAGTTCCCCGAGTTCCGGCTCCCCCCGCGCTTCATTACCTCACGGCGAACTCGCTCGCTTAGAGTTGATGCGACTATCACGCACGTCAGACTGCGCGTAGCTACACCAATCGGCTCATACACAATATATCTGGATTTTCGACTTTTGTGTTTGTGCTTTGAATGCTGGCCTATGAGCACAGACTCCAGGCAGGGTTCAATACAAATCTTCTCCAACTCTCCTCATCTCAATAGCTTGCGTAGTCCTTGCACAGGAAACAGTTTACTGTCATCAACTGACATGTCCAAAAGCGGACACCCGTAGGCGCAGATCCCGCTCTATCGCACTCGTACTGTGCGTTCCCACACGGTGACAGCTGCCCGCGACAGCTAGGATGCTAAAAACATATAGAAGGCGGAGCTTCCCCCTGCCAATTCTGCATCCGCCCTCCTTCCCTCCTTGTGCTGCTCTCAACCTTCTTCCTCCCGGCATGTCCGGCAGGGGTGCTCTGAGCGCATGGGCAGGCCTCTGACATTTCCCCGTGCCAGCCGCTCCTTGACGCCCCCTCGCCATCGACTTCGACCATCGCCGAACGCCATCGGCATCGTCGGCACACGCTCTCGGGATCACCCGGGCCCTCGGTCCGGACCGCCTCTTGTCCATCAACCACGCCGACGAATTGCGCACAGGGCTTTACGGTAAGTTCTTGGTCTTATGCATGTCTGGTACGATGTCTGACACTAATTGAACTCGCAGGGCTTCCTCTGTGTGGCTATTGGTTCAAAACTGGGCTTTGTTCGGTGAGTCTAATATGCATACAAGTTTCTTTATACCAGTTTTGACTCGACTCTCAGATGACTATGTGAACGAGTTGAAGTCTTTCAACATATAAGCTCATCTGTAAGTTTCGTTCTACTTCTTTTTCCTGGCCGTAAAGCTGCTTGAGTCCAAATTAATCCTTGGGCATTCGGCCTTCATTTCATTCACAATCCTTTCTTCTGTTCCTTTAACTGAGTCAAATCTACAGGGCCTCTCTGACTGCAAGAAACACTCGGCCTCACCAGTGAGTCTTATGAATTGCAGTTCTAATGCAAGTTCTGATTCAATTAGCGTTTGCCAGATTGAATGGCTTGCACTTCCATTCATTGGTAACTTTCACCTTCATTTCAGTTCAATTTGGGACGCCAAACTCCTTGAAACGCTTGACTCCTTGGCGGGCGTCATCTATTCTTGTTTCTTATTGAGATTTCTATTCCACCTTGACTTATACTGATTGATTTCAGACTTGTGTGGTTGGATTCGTGCTCGCGCTTGGTTCTACTGACCAACCGGTTCAATCGAGAGTCAGTCTTGAGTCTTACCTGTTGATATCTCAGTTGCTGACTTTGATTTTCTTACCGCAGACACCGTTGGAATGCTAGTACCCTTGACTGACCGGCCAGTTCACTATTGAAGTAAGTCTCGATAAATGTATCATCTCATCGCTCGCTGACTAGACTTGATGGTAGTTTCACATTTCCGCTTGCAAAATCCGACTTGCGCATCGAAGGCCGACGTTATGCTTGTCAACCAAGCTGGCTTGATTCGCGTTCAAGTGGGCTCTTAATCTCAACGTAGGTCCCACTCATCCTACTTGAAGTCAATCACTGACTTTAAATCTTCGGTTTCAGGGGCCGTTATTATGCTTGTCCGCGCCAAGCTGGCTGCGGCTCTCAATCAAAAGGTACGTCTTGAAATTTCTATTGCAAGTCGGATACTGACTTCGATTTTTGTTTCAAAAGGCGGCTACTCTACTTGTTCGTAAGCTGGCTTGATGTGCGTTCAACTGGGCTATCAATCTCAACGTAGGTCTAACAAATCCTACTTGAAGTCAATCACTGACTTGGATTTTCGGTTTCAAGGGCCGTTATTATGCTTCCCTGCCCTAAGCTGGCTACATCTGCACTCAAGTAGGCTCCCAATCTTGAGGTAAGTCTTGAAAATCTTACTTGAAGTCAATCACTGGCTTCAATTCGTTTCAAGGGCCGTTATTATACTTGCCCGCGCCAAGCTGGCTTCATGTGCGCTCAAGCAGGCTCTAAGTCGAGAGGTGAGTCTTGAAATATCTACTTCAAGTCGATTACTGACCTCAATCTTTGTTCCAAAGGCCGTGACTATCCTTATTCGTACTAAGCTGCCTTCATTTGCGCTTGAGTGGGCTTGAGGTAAGTCTCAACCCTTCCAATTGGAGTCAAACGCCGAGTTTAAACTTCGTTTCAAAGGCTGCTACTATGCCTTGTTCGCGAGCTGACTTTTCGGACTTTTCGTTCAAGTGGGCTGCCCGGCGGCTCAATCTTGGAGTAAGTTATCGGTGCGTCGAAACTCTAGTACTACAAACTGATCCTTTTATTAGATTTCACTTTCAACTATGGGCGAAACTATGCCCGTACGAGAGCGTCTCTCAAACACTAGAATATGGCGCTGTAAGTTATCGGTGCGTCGAAACTCTAGTACTACAAACTGATCCTTTTGTTAGATTTCACTTTCAACTATGGGCGAAATTATGCCCGTGCGCGCCAATCTGTAAAACACCGAAACTATGGCTGTTGGGCGCCAGGTAAGTCGGGTTCAAACTTGTTTGGTTCGATACTAACTCGCAACAGGTTGGTTGGCTTTATCTCAAGCCAAAGTAGTAAAGTCCCGACGTACGTTGTGTTCAAAGTCGATTCATTCAAGTCTGACTCTCGATGGGTTAGCGACACTTGAGGTCAAGGTCTTTCGAGTACTATTCATGATACAGCGTGAGTTCGTTCCAGCAGACTCAGCTTGAATATCTAATCTAATGCATATCTTTACTCAGGTCCTACACTGCTGTGGAACACTCGACTGTCGACGTCCAGATCTGGACTCGTTCAAGGTCTGATACGGAAACGATCAACGTGAGTTTATTCTAGTAAAAACAAGCATGGATCGTCAATTTTACGCAGGTCTGTGCGCTTTCCGTTCGAGCCCCGCCTTCAAAGTCAAGTTTGGCCGTCGAGGTAAGTCCCGGGATTCGCACGGGTTTGAGCGCGCAGTACTGATCGAGTTTGCAGCAGTACACACGCAGGTTGACGTCTTGCGTTTCGGCGCGGCGTGCATTCAGTTTGGAGGTAAGTCTCAGTCCTCTGGTTTTCGGCTCGTTGACCTCATAAATTAGCGCAGCTGAACCTATGCAGCGAGCTCGGACCTCGGCGCACAACAGTAAGCCCGTCTCTCAATCTGCATGGTTTGATGTACCAACACATTTCCAGATATATCGATTTCATTGATATTTCGGACATTGCAGCAAAACGACCCCCGTTCGGCATTCCTCCGCGCACTCGCCCCTCGTTCCGATCTGCGTACGCGCCGCGCTCAGTCCCTGCGTTTCGCGCAAGAGCACTCCCGTCGATCGCGCGCGTCTGCGGAATGTCGGCGCGAAAGGCGCGCTCAGGCGGGGGCGCGAATATCGCGTTATTTGGCCGGCGGCAGCGGCGCGGGCTGGAGCGCGTGTGCCCGACGGCGAGAACGCGCGGCGCCGGCGGGACTTGCGCGCCCGATGCCGCTCGCGACTTCCGCGCACGGGCGTTCTCGGCAAGTCCCACCCGACCCGACGCGACGCGATTTGCGCGCCCCAGCAGCCGCCGCGCGGATCACGACAGTCGGGACGGGCACGCGCAGCTCGGGACTTGACTTGCGCGCACGTGCAGCGCGCCTCGCGCGCTCTCGGACGACCCAGCCCGACCCGCCGCCGCCGCGGGACTCGATTCGCGCGTCGCAGGACTCGCGCGAATCGTGCTCGGCGGCGGGAATGCGCGGCCCTGGGCGGACTCGGGCAGCCAGCGCGCGTTCGGAGCGTTCGGCGCGAGGGCCGAGGTCGGGCGGGAGCGGGGCGGGGGCGTGGTAGGAGTTTGGGTAAAGCGGCGGCGGCGCGGGGGGTCGGACTCGGCGGTTTGCGGCGGGGAGACGGGCGCACGGCCGCGAGTTTGAAGGGAGCGGCGGCGGCGGCAGCGGCGGCGGAGACTCGAGCGCGCGTGCCGGACTCGGTGGTTTGCGGCCGGGGAGACGAGCGCGACGCAGTCGGGTAAGGTTTCGGGGCAGGCGCTTACGGCGGCGGGAGACGAGCGCTCGCTGGAGCGGAGCATCAGTTCATATAAGCAGGTAGGTAGCTTGGGTAGCTACCTGGCGCGCGCGGGTCTAAAAACGGCGGCAGGGCGGAGGCGGCGCACGGGCATCGTCGGACCCGTGGCCGGCGACGCAGCCTGCAACGATCGCGCGAGGGCGCGTTTGGATGGAGGCGGCGTCGGCGGCTCGAAGCGCGGCGGGGCCGGACTTGGCGGTTTTCGGGAAGAGAGGACGAGCGCGGGGCGGGCAGGGCGGGCCCCGGCGCTTCTCTCGGGGCCGGCGCTTATGTTGCGAGGCTGGCGCTTAGGGCGGCGGGAGACGAGCGAGTGAGCCCTGTATTGGAGCATTAGCGTAGGCATGTAGTATAGCTACAGTAGCTACCTTGCGCGCGGGCCTGAAAACGGCAGCGGGGCGTGGGGACGCGGAGCGGGAACATACGGAGGCGTCGCGCACGGGTCGTGGTACCCGTAGCCGGCAACGTGGCTTGCGAAGAGCGGGCAGCGACGCGCGCGTCCGCAATTGAGCTCCCGCTATCGTCTGCGCGATCGGCGTTTGCGGGGCAGGGCGGGCGGCGTCGGCAATCGCGCGGGATAGGCGCCGTGGCAGGGACTGGAGTACGCGCGAACGGCAGCGGCCTCGAGAGTCCGTGCCCGCGATGCAGGCAGCCGCGGCGGGGGGCACGTCAGGACACGGAGCCGCGCACGCATACCGGCCGCGAATTCGCGGACGGCGCTGCGTGCGCTGCGCGGGGTGGCTGCGATGCGCGATGACGGGCTCAGGCGGATGCCATTAGCCATTATTGCCGGCTGGCAGCGTCGGACTCCGGCGCTCGTTTGCGATGGGGACGAGGGGAGGACGAGCGCGGTGGGAGATGCGCGCTCGAGGCGGGGCGGGCGGGGGGCGTGTGTCGAGGATGGCGGCCGGAGAGGAGCTGTAGTGGGAGCGCGTTAGTCGCTACAAGTCAGTAGGTAGATGGAGTACTTAGCGAGCGGCGAGCGCGCGGCGTCAGGGACGTGCGCACGGCTCGGACCTCGTGTGCATCTGCGGACAATGACGCTGATAGGACGCGAGTCGGGTGGCGGCGAGCGGCGGGACGCTTACGGTGGTCTCGCGCAACGCGGACGCAGGTGTGGTCGCGGTCGCGTCGCAGGGCTGAGTAGCGGCGAGCGGCGAGCGGCGGGGATGCCTGCGTGGTCTCGCGCAACACGGACGAAGGTGTGGTGGGGGACGACGAGCTTGCGAACCACGGACGCTGCGCTTGATGCTGACGGCGCCACGTCACAGCCGGGAGCCGCGCGAGCACGACGACCGCGGATTCGCGGGGGACTCTGCGGGCGCGGCGGCGCTGTGGGCGGCGTCAAGGGCCCTGGGAAGCGGAGTGAGTGAGAGAGCGGGATGGGGAGAGTAAAGCGCGCGACGGACAACGGAGTGAGCGGGCGCGGGACAACTTGGGGGCCAGCGATGTGTTTGCGAGGTGGCCTTGCACACACATTGGGGCTCGAGTGAGAGGCTGAGAGACGTGCGTGGAAGTACTTACGTACATGGAGCCGCGAAAGTCGTTGTCGCTTGGTTACGGTGCGGCGTGAAGTTGCGGGCGTGAACGTAAGTAGCGGCGCAGAAGGAGTGGCTCCTTAATCGCAGAGAAAGGTTTGAGTTGATGTCCGACTCCGAATCAGAGACGAAATAGTCACATGACTCGAAACAAGCTTGGTTTGCCACATCGTTGACTCGTTTCCCCCCATCCCCGAAAATGAGGATTCTTGAAGACAGGATGTGCTATACGACCCTGCAGAGGACTTGGTAGGAGCTCCTGATTCTTTCGCCCTCGGAAAATAATGTTCGGCGGCATCTTGTCGCGTCCTGATTTTGTCAATGGCCCACAGCGATATAAGGCCTACCGGATGTGGTTCCCCACTCTAATAAAAAAACAGGGTATAAGCTATGTTACAAGTCCCGCAGTCTGTCGAGCAATATCGCCCACTCCACGACCGTTACGCCCAACTTCAACACCTCCTCCCTGACCTCTCGGTTGCGGGTATCCTCCGACAGCTTGCCCACGGCACGCAGGTGCTCTGCGCGCAGTATCCCGACACGCTGGAGTATCGGCGATATGTGCAGCAGCGAGGGCCGACATGATGCGAGGATGTGCTCCAAGGTGGGCGCGGGCGTCAGGCGGATGCTGCTGATCGTCGACCCAGATCTTGTCGCGTGGAATGGGGAGAAGACCTCCCCCGGAGGGTCTAGAATCTGTACGAGTGTGCCGCTGCCACGCGGGGTCGATGTCCGCGGCGCAGAGGAGCGTATACTCGGGCTCGCGGAGGCTGCATGGTGCATCAAGTTTCGGCTCGTGCTGGGTCGTATGTTGGAAGATATGACTTGCTCTGTCGAAGTGGAGCCGTGCTGAAATCGTTGGCTCGGTGAGCAGCATGACGCTCCAGCAAGTTTGCTCACCTGTGGCCGTCGACTTGACTCTGTGCTCTCCTTGTTTCTGTGACCCCAATTATTCGAACCAGATCCATCCTTCGTTTTTACTGGGAGTCGCGCAACGCCTCCAACCTCGACTATTTCTGTCACTGTGTCGTCTGCTCGACAATCCTCTGCGTTCACATAATAGATACTCATATCGTCGTCGCTGTCCGCCTCCTGGATGGCTTGTTCCCGCCAAGTGGAAATGGATACCGTGCGCTCGGCACCCTCCTCGAGCACCCGATGATCAACCATCTCGTAGTCCGTTCGAGTGCGCCTAAAAATCGGTCAGCCGCTGCACGACCCGCTCTTGATTCTGTCCTTCCCCCGACTGCCTCTAACTCTGTCATGGGCTGCTTCCAATCACCGAGACTTGCCACGCATCCGAGATAATGTATTGACTGGAACAATAAATACATGATGACAACACTGATTCTACGAGATCCGGCTGATGGCCTTGCGAAAAAAGCAGGATGCCGGTGGCTCGGCCTGATAGGCGGAGCTTACCACTGCTGTGGGTTGAAAAAAAGAGCCTTCTACGAAGCGAGCTTCCCCCTCAACTTACCCCGCACCGGCATAGTCTCCCCGTCCCGAAGGTCAGGGGAGGCCAGCCGGGGGTCAGTGGTCGTGGCGCGCGAAAATAAGGAGGGCTTACTGGCATGGTTTCGGTGTCCGAAGGTGCGCGGCGTGAAGTCAGCATGGGAATGACTGTACCTGAGGCAAAATAAAGAGGAAAGTGTCAGTACGGGAGTCGCAAGGCGAAAAGACACACTTCCCTCCCTCCGGGCACACCTGCCGCCAAAAAACACGTCGAAAACACGTCTCGAGCACGTCAGGCCGCGGTCACGTGATCTGTCACGTCAGTGATCCCAGCGCGACCAGGCGCAGAACGGGCGCGAAGGGGGAAAAGCGGCAGAGTAGGGGAGGGGAGAACAGGCGATATAAACAAGGGGGAGGAAATGTGATAGAAAGGAAAGAATAAGGAGCAAGTGCGTAGGCAGCAAAAAAAAAGCCTCGGAGCACGCCACTGCCGCGTGGGGCCAGTGTGCGCGGTCATGTGCTGAAGCGCCTGCTGACGCTGCAGTACAACGCTTGGGCAGCATGGTCTCGGAGTGGGGAGGAACATTGTGGGAGGAAGAGAGAACTAGATGGAACATAAGAGCAAGTCAATTGGATGAAAAGAACAAGTTGGATAAGGACGGGACGAGCTGGAGAGAATGGAGGGGAGGGAGCAGTCCAGTGCGAAGCCTGTGCAAAACAGGTTCAGAGTGGGGAGGATGGAACAGAAGAGGAAGTGGGAAAGGAGCAAGGAGTCGACACAGAGAGGGAGGGAATGGGGACAGGGAGTGTGAATGACAGACAAGCAAGAAGGGAATGTAACTATATGATAGAGATGTAGGATGGGGACGGAAGGTGGAGGTAAAGGACAAGAGGCGGTGATACGACTGGTAGCGGACCAGCCGTGTAATCACACTTTTTAGCGACTTCTAGCATACGGCTAGAGGACTCCCGTCCGGTGATATACAATTAGAACCAGAGCTGAGCTCCGCGCTGCTGGTTGCGTATTAATGATGCTAGAGGATTCCTATTCTGAGGATCTGTACTTTGACTCGGTTCGCTACCAAATGGGAGCCAGACAAAGACAGTCCTAGAAGAGTAGCGAGCTCCGACAGATAGAGTCAGATCCTAGTGATAGGACGTGGCTTGCCCTGCAGGCTAGATACCATACCCCGGAGATATATACCCAAAAGCTCAGACACCCTTTGTGTGGATCATGCATTACCAGGAGACATAGCAGATAGCGAGGTAGCGAAGTCATGTTCGAAGTAGCGAAGTGACCTAGTACCACAATGACGGACATTGGACCAGTTCGCTACACGAAGTACTGTGTTAGCGAACCCTCTGTACCCAGTAGACCAAGTGTCCGGCCTCACCCGGACCATCATGGGATCATGTCGATGTACCGAGAAGTGCGCAAGCACTTTCGCGGGATCTGCACAGTCCAAAAGGGGAATTGATTGTCGATCGCGATTTTCAATATCCTTTCTGGGACTGTGCCGGGCGAACATGTGGGTTCGAAACCAAGCCGGAGGGAGACGTAGAGCTCTGACGGAGCTGTGGGACGTAATCCTAGCGGATTACCGACCAAGCCGGCCTAGTGCGTAGGCCCGGCAGGAGGAAGACGTGTTCGCGAACCCGCGGCATGTCCGCGATATATCCAATATGGCTCGGCTGGTCATTCGCGCTGACTGGCAAGATGCCGAGCCTCACCAAGGACACTATACAGAGGACGCGTGGCCGTTATATTCCGTTCCGAATCCGTTTCATTACTCATTTTCCTTTGTCCTGTTTACTCATATCAGTCTGTCATGTATTTAGCGAAAACCTATAAAATAGCACGTAGAGCACGCATTGCAGTAGTTCATCCTCGCCCCAGGAAATAGCCCATCAGCTAGTTCTGTCCTAAAGGCTTTGGTGTCCTCTGTATCTGCGGAGATTTGTGTACCAAAAACATATCTTTGTCTTGATTCATTAACAATTTCGCGAACTTGAGATTTATCAGTTATAGCTAACTGCTGATTCCTGAGCTTGCAAGGCTTCTGGTGGTACACGCTATTGTCTCGTGGAGGGTCACGGCAGCAGTTCCAGATAAGCACACCTCGTCTCGTGGAGGGTCACGGCGAGCATTCGATAAAGTCCTCAGTTAAGTTGCTAGAGGCAGGCGGCCGTTACTATTGGAACCTGTGCGCGTTTAGCAGCCTGGTCATATTTCGGTTAGTTGGGCTATTGGAACCTGTACGCGTTTAGCAGTCTGGTCGTAGTCGTTGTTCCCTTGCCTGGCCTGGTCAAGCGCCCGTCAGGAAGCCGTTCACGTCCGTGTTAAAGTCGTTGAGACTTGAGCCGGGGAGACTTTCACAAAAACAAACATCCTTACACCCGAAACCCCTTGTCTGTGTTTTCGTGTGTTCGC
>JARJCN010000178.1:0-35857 GCA_029282135.1 Mycena belliarum
ACGGAACATCCCCGTACGCATACTGGTACGACAGACTTTCTGACCACGAAATCGACACTCTCTGTGGTGTTTATCACATTGGGACTGGTATGTAACATTGCCTGCTTTTCCTTCATTTTACTTATCTCGGATCAGGTCAAAAGAGAACAGCAGGGAAAGGGAAAGGGAACCCAGGTATGTATCATCCGCTTGTCGCGTCTTTCACTTACGAACAAGCCAATCAGAGCAAATCGATACTGACCAGACCGGTATCGTTTCGTGGTGGCCCAAACAAAGTGCATGGGCGCGCGGAAATCTCGAGGGGGCGTCGTGGACGCCACAATGCGAAGAGGAATTCTACCAGAAACGTCTTGGTCACTTCGCGAAAGGTGTTTTTTCTCCCGCGACGCCAAAGTGATTGGAGGCATAATCTGAAGTTCCGCAAGGAAGTCAAGAAGTGCTGGGACGGGTACGAGAGGGCTGCTTCCAAACACGTCGAGTCCCATGGGTTTGCATGACTCTACGACACCCGCGTACACTATCAGCATCCTCCATACATACATGTCGCGCTCGTTGTATACTTATATCTAATTGAATATCACCCATGCATGTATAAAAATTGAACGCCAATGAATGGATAAACTTGGCCCTGTACGGCGTACCACTCTTGTCGTATTCTGAAGTAAATCGAACAGAGATATCATTATAGTCTGGCGTTCCTGGCTGAGCGGGTCTGTATCAATCGGGTCACGGGTCACCTTGTGTGACATCTGACCTTGGTCCTCGCCGCGCAGGTCAACGAGTGTAGATTGCTCGTTGCCCGTGTTGCTCAGCCGGGCTATGGAGCCTACGGCGCAGAGGGCTTGACAGCTTTGCTGTTGCTCTCGCCCGCTCTCCCGCAGTAGCACCTTTGATCCGCGCGCTGACCCTCGTCGGTGCAAGTGGCTCAGCGTAAGTCTCCGGTGGTCTCAAGGGCGGACGCCAATCTCATACCTCTCACACAGCACCCGGATAGCCGCTTGCTTGCGCGCGGTTGCGATGATGGAGCTCAAAATCACTGGGGGCAAGGTGCAATATACAGGCCCGGTAAATAGGTGGCAAATAGTGGGTATATTTTAAACAAACCTAACAAATACTTGTTATTTCCTGGCCTGTTATATCTTGAGGATATTTTAAACAAGCATGTGATTTGGTCATTATTTACCGGCCTGGGAAATTTAGAACATTCTTGACATTTTCCAGAAAAGAAGTCCCTATTTCCCGGCTTGGGAAATATCAAATCTCCAGGCCTGGCAAATAGTAATCAAATTGTGATCCCAAACAAGCCAGATCCCAGGAATCCTACCAACACCTTCTAAATAAGGTAATAAATTATTACTCAAAGCAGAAGAAACTAGAAGGGACTATCAAATCCATCAAATCCAAAGAATATATCAAATCCATCGTCTTGACATCACATCAGGATTTAGATATCTCTCCCCATCTCCTCTACCTTGCAGTATGTCAAGTAATGGAAAATCTGTATTCTGTTACTGGTGGGGACACTGCTAGAGCCTCCAACAAAATGTCATCTGAATCAATACTCACACGCTTTCTATCTATCATGGAACACTCTACAGTTTTTAAAAAGAATTATGCCTATCGTTATGAAATGCCCATTTCAAGCCAAAGCAAAAACAGCTCGTGGTCTGGACCCTCTATCCAGAGAGCTTGGTTGTACTACAGTAGACACATTCCTAGAGGATTTTGCTCAAGGTCTTGCAGGATTGAACCAGATCACAGTTTTTTTTTGCTTGATGGGCTATTCTATGCCGTCTATTGTGGAAAGTATACCATTTATTTCCGTTATAAATACCAAGTTCTTCAATAGCAAAGAAGTTGAAAAGTAAGTACAGAAGTTAGATAAAGTTGGTTTTTGGTTTTGTGGAAAGACAGAAACAACAGCATTTTACTTCTGTTTAGAGTTTTCTTCAGGAAATCAGTCCTAGACCTATGTTCTATCAAGTAAAGGAATGAAATCAGCAATGAGTCCCAGATAAGGTGGAGTAGACTTCAATTGAGTATGATGAAATTGTACTCAAGTCACGTGAAGTGTGTACTCGTACACACTTCACGTGACTTCAATAGGATCTGAATGTCTATTTGACATTATGCCAGCTTAGGTTCGGAGCAAGCCTGTCTCCGCGCCGGCAAGCCGGCGATTCTCGGAGAGAGGCTTGGGACAAACTCGGAAAAACAAGGCATGTCTTGGTGCATAGATTGTACCCTCATTTCAAGTCCGATTCCTTTAGTGTAACACTGTAATCTTCTCATTCGATACCACCGAAAAGGTTCCTCTATCTATCTCTCGCATAAATGAAACAGTTCTTGTGGTATACTCGGACTTTCATCGCCAACTTTCCAGATCAATTCCCAGGAAAATGAACACACATAAGCAGAAATCTCTGAATTTTATGGGCTCGATGGATGCATATATTGATTTCTGTAAGATCTGCCTGCAAAAATGAAGCCACATGCTCCTTCAGTTGTAGAGAAAACACGCCTCCAGTGAATATGGCCGAATTAGGATGTGTGACGCGATGTGTGACGCGACGCGTCTCATTAGTGACAGAAGCCTGATGCACGCCGATCTGCATCTCGCTCTTCCGCACTGCTCCTCACCGCACATCCGACGCAATACATCCTGGCCACTCTTCAGTTTAACAATGATTACTGGCAGTCTAAACTCTCCCCGGAGGACCTGAAAGGCCTCACTGTCGAGGCAAAACTTCAGCTGATCTTCTCACTCATGATCTTCTTATCGATCTCGACGCGCCAGCTGCTGTCCTGGATCTTTACGACTGATATACCATCTGTGTCAAAGCCTATCTCGCACTTCATGGGCTACTTTGCAACGAGAGATAACCTCGAGACTCAATTTGCACCCGCAATGGTCTTTAGCTTGTGGCGGAATGCTGCGCGGTACCCAAAAGCCCAACGATATCTCAGGCAGATGATCATTCCCTGCGCACATGAGCTGGCGCTTCAGGATAGCGATCGCATTATAGCCAGTCCACTTCTACGAATCCGACTCAGCACTCTCACAATTCGGGAGCTTCGAGATGTGCTACATCCAACAAAGCTGGTCGAAATAATCAAGGGCTTAGCACCCTTTACCTGGGATCTGCTGCATACTTTCTGCGCTTCCCCTAATGCATCTCGGAAACGCAACAAGAGCAACGATGACCAGCCGATGCCAGCTGTGGATGAGGATTGGGACGATGATCCGAATGACGACCCAGATCTTGAGGCGGGTGGGGCAGATCCAGGGGTCTCCCATGGTCGTAGCTGGATTCGGGACTACCCTGGCTTCTCGCGTAACCCAGTCTTTGTGTGTACTTGATCCTTTTGCCTGTGCAATCATCCTGACAAGCATATCTAGGTCATTCTTCTCACTATCTGCATGCTCGCATTTGTTCGCAATCGTGCGACAAACATCCTCCCTCTTCTTCTCGGTCTCTTTTTCAAAATTTCCGGCACCAGTTCCCGTGTCATACTGATGCTGAGCAACGCCGGAGTCTGTGTTTCGAGCCGGACCGTAGAGCACCTCAAGGTCCGCATCACGGACGACGCAATCTGCCTTGCCGTCGAACTCATCACAAGTGGCCAAGTTTTTTTCACCATCTTCGACAACATCAATATCTTCTTGCGGAAGTCCCAGCAGCGCCTTTCCAACACCAACGACATGATCAATGCTACGAATTCTGCTGTCGTTGCTGTTGACGGTGTCGAACCTTTCACCGAAGCAGATCTTGCAGAAGAGCTTTCTCTACGAGGTCAACGGGCAAAGGCGCGGCCGCAGGACATTCTGCCAACCTCGGAGGATGATGAGATCATTGGGAAGTCATTCATTGCCCTCATCGCGGAGATGATCGTCGCATATACCCCAGGGAACAGTGGCTGGAAGGATCGCAAGGACATAGGTGAAGCGGTTGCAGCTATGTTACCCAAGGACCGGCCGCTTCCACCAACAAAGGCTGATGCGAGACCTTACGGGGTTTTCAATGTAAACGAGGGATCAAAGAAAGGTGTTGTAAAGTTTCTCGCAGCCGCACAGGAACGAAGCACACTTTCCCAGACCATCTGGTCGTCCATCTCACGGATTTTTGTTGGTGACTGGCTCTCATCGAACAACCTTCGCGCGGCTCGTCGGGACCGGACAGACGATATCAATGCGATGGAACACCTCGATTATGTCCGGGAGTTAAGTGCACCATTCCACTTTGCACTTCAATCCAGTCATATGCTTATGCGGACACATTACGGACATGCCGTTGAAGATCCTATGTCCCTTGTGGCACACAAGGGTCTACTTAATCGGAAATGGGATGTCAATAAACCCAACTACGCCGCTGCAAAATCGCTCATCCGCCACTCGTTGATTGCTCGCATCCTTCACTGTGTCATGTATGTATGCTTCCGAACTACTCTATTGATTGCTGACCAGAATCATCAAGGGTTATTAACGGATTTACACTGTACTCACAACTATCTGGATGGCAGCCAGGCTTGGCAGATATTCAAGCCATCGCCCTCGCCATTTCCACTGACTTCGCAACTGCAACTGCAGCTCAGAAGGCACAGGCTGCAGGCGACGATTGGATGGCCCATTCCATCTACTTCATCCGAGACTCATTATTCTTCTGCCTTTTCGAAAAGGCAGTCAGTTTTGCAGACCCAGGGCAGCTCATCCGTGTCCTCAAGTACTGGTCTCTGGCCTTTCGGGGTGTCGGGCAGCACAATTATGCTCGTGAATGTGCGGAAGTCTTGGTACGCTGGAAGTACGAGCTGCCAGATAAAATGCGCAGAGCATTGGAGAGGTCTTGGTTCATCAACCGTCGATGGGGCATACTCGGTCGCTCTATCGCATCGGATCTTTACCTTGAACAGCTTAATTTCTGGGTGAAGGTACAAAAGGCGCACTCAAACATACTTCAACTGATCTCTTACTTAAACAGTGTGTCTTCATTGCTTCAGGATCTGGAGTCACGGTCGACTACATTATCCGCAAAGGCTCTGCGTGTGTGGAAGCCTTTCGAGACATCACGCACACGGTCGCAAATTTCTTCGGTGACCCCAATCGTGCACGGAGATCTAAAGAGGTCAAGTTCCATCAAGATTTGGAGGCCTTGGTCACAGAGATGCAGAAACGGAAGGCGCACATCATCAGTAAAGAAGGACACTTTGTTCCTGCTCCTCCGAAAAAAACACCGAAGAACCCTCCGAAAAATCCTCGGGCGCCCGAGCCACCACACTCGGCCATAGTCGACATATTTGTGACCGGCGCCCAGGAATGGAATGGAAAATGGACAGAGTTTATCAGGTCGACGACTTACGATCCTGCACTTGGCGGGTATCCCCCCGTCTCGGAGTCTTCCGGCACTGGCCCGCACGATACGACTCTGGACACCAATACTGTGTTCGACAATCTCACACAAAACCCGCTAACATATGACAGCTACACCGATTTGCATGGCAATGATTATGCCGGTGGAATCTCGGGGTTGGGTGCGCTTGGTGGCGGAGGGGACTTCGACGGTGTTGAATAGATAAACATAATGCATAACATTTATTGAAGTCTATTACCGGACGGCGATGGGACCGGAGATGAAGTCGGGAGTACAGGATGCCGAAGTACACTAGGTGTGAAAGTCCGTGTAGAAGAAAGGCTACTGAAGAACGTGTCATATGCAGGAGTTGGAAAGGGGTCGTGTATGGGGTTGAGTGCCGCCAAAGGAGTTGTAGTGACGGGCACCATCCGCCGATTTGAAACAGGTGCCCGCGGTGTTCCTCCTCGGACCCGGGAGCCCCGCCTGCGATTTCCGGTTCCTGAGGTTCCCGGGGTCGGCAGCACAGATGAAGAAGCCGGGGTGAATATGGGTTGTGGGGTGATAGGAATGGGCAGGGCGCGCGGTTGCTTACGTGCTCGACGTGCAGATTGGGGTGTCCGAGTTATGTTGAGAGTGAGGCGCCACCGTGTGATGATATCACAGACCTCGGCAACATCGGAAACCGGAGCCATATCCCACGAGACAGCTTTGAGGACATACTTCGGCTCGACGAGAGCGCGATTCAGGAAGGTCCCCGAGGACACCACAATCTTCTCCAGCTGCTTAGGTGGTAGGAGGACTTCACAGGGAATGTACGGGCTATTTCCCATACGAAAATGCCGCTCCTTCCGCCACGCAATGAGCAGCGCACGAAGTACAGCCTTGTCCTCTTTAGGAACCGACTGCTTTCCTTTCACAGGCTCGAAATCGGCGGAGTCATTGGACACCACTGTGCCGGGGTCCGAAATAACAGATGCCGAAGAGGAAGGGCGCGATGGCGGAGGGGGCAGAAAGTGAATGAATTCCGCGGCGTACTTGATGATACGCGCATCACGAGAGTCAGACGGCTTGCACCAGTCCAGCATCCGTGGGTTGCAGTGTTCGCAGCAGGGCTGCGACGGGGGATTGTTCTTGAGATCGAGAACAGTCCAGCTCAGCTCGTGGGCCGAGCCACACGAAACAGGACCCGACTTTGTTGCGAGGGGGGCCGTCAAGCTTGTGTAGATGTCCAAGCCTGTCTCCGGACGAAACAGCTCTGTCAGAAAGACGTGGGAGCAGGCTGCAAGTTGGAGGTCAGTTCTCCAATATCAATCTGATGGAAGTATACTTGCCTTCAGGAGAAGAGGCGGAGTTGATGAAAGCCTCCAGTTTTGGCTCAAGTTTGCCACGCGCTGCCGTGTGCGACTGCAGCTCGATTAACAGCTTGTTCGATGCCCTCCCGGCTTCGACCAGCACGGCCCCACCGCTGCACCAGAACGGAGAGGGACCTCGGACACTCGAAGACGATCGAGTAATCAACATCGGGGACGTTACAGCCCATGCCAGCGGCATCAGTCGCGCAGAGGATGCGATAGCGGCCGGACATGAATCCCTCCCAGATGTCCTTCTTAGCAGCCTCCGAGATCTCGGATGAATACGAAACGACGCAGCTACGCAGATGCGCGGGGAGGGCCCGCCTCCATCCGTTCTTTCCTTTGCTGGTGCCATCTACCGAGCCGTGATATGTCAAGATTTTCGGGATCGCAGAGGGAAGAGAGTCAGCATCAAGATCCGCGGGCAAGAGATCGAGCACGTCGAGTATGGGATTGCGTGCGTTGGTGAGCGTTCGGGTACAGAAGAAGAGGTTGTCGCAGTCGGAGCCCGCGTCCAGGCCCCAGAAAGGTCAGTGTCCAAAGCCGAGGGAGCTCCAGATGATAGTGAAAGTGCTGGTAGCACATGTGGCCTTGCAAGCGACGAAAGGGACTTCCTGACCCGTGAAACTGCGAAGCCGGTGAAGCTGCCTGTACATGGGACGAAACTCCTCACCCCATTCATCTATACAGTGAGCTTCATCGACGATTAGGGTGTTCACACGCGTTTGAAACTTGGCATCCATCCAGAGCCTCCCGAAGCGGTCAGAAAGCGCCATCTCGGTGATACGACTGGTAGCGGACCAGCCGTGTAATCACGCTTTTTAGCGACTTCTAGCATACGGCTAGAGGACTCCCGTCCGGTGATATACAATTAGAACCAGAGCTGAGCTCCGCGCTGCTGGTTGCGTATTAATGATGCTAGAGGATTCCTATTCTGAGGATCTGTACTTTGACTCGGTTCGCTACCAAATGGGAGCCAGACAGAGACAGTCCTAGAAGAGTAGCGAGCTCCGACAGATAGAGTCAGATCCTAGTGATAGGACGTGGCTTGCCCTGCAGGCTAGATACCATACCCCGGAGATATATACCCAAAAAGCTCAGACACCCTTTGTGTGGATCATGCATTACCAGGAAACATAGCAGATAGCGAGGTAGCGAAGTCATGTTCGAAGTAGCGAAGTGACCTAGTACCACAATGACGGACATTGGACCAGTTCACTACACGAAGTACTGTGTTAGCGAACCCTCTGTACCCAGTAGACCAAGTGTCCGGCCTCACCCGGACCATCATGGGATCATGTCGATGTACCGAGAAGTGCGCAAGCACTTTCGCGGGATCTGCACAGTCCAAAAGGGGAATTGATTGTCGATCACGATTTTCAATATCCTTTCTGGGACTGTGCCGGGCGAACATGTGGGTTCGAAACCAAGCCGGAGGGAGACGTAGAGCTCTGACAGAGCTGTGGGACGTAATCCTAGCGGATTACCGACCAAGCCGGCCTAGTGCGTAGGCCCGGCAGGAGGAAGACGTGTTCGCGAACCCGCGGCATGTCCGCGATATATCCAATATGGCTCGGCTGGTCATTCGCGCTGACTGGCAAGATGCCGAGCCTCACCAAGGACACTATACAGAGGACGCGTGGCCGTTATATTCCGTTCCGAATCCGTTTCATTACTCATTTTCCTTTGTCCTGTTTACTCATATCAGTCTGTCATGTATTTAGCGAAAACCTATAAAATAGCACGTAGAGCACGCATTGCAGTAGTTCATCCTCGCCCCAGGAAATAGCCCATCAGCTAGTTCTGTCCTAAAGGCTTTGGTGTCCTCTGTATCTGCGGAGATTTGTGTACCAAAAACATATCTTTGTCTTGATTCATTAACAATTTCGCGAACTTGAGATTTATCAGTTATAGCTAACTGCTGATTCCTGAGCTTGCAAGGCTTCTGGTGGTACACGCTATTGTCTCGTGGAGGGTCACGGCAGCAGTTCCAGATAAGCACACCTCGTCTCGTGGAGAGTCACGGCGAGCATTCGATAAAGTCCTCAGTTAAGTTGCTAGAGGCAGGCGGCCGTTACTATTGGAACCTGTGCGCGTTTAGCAGCCTGGTCATATTTCGGTTAGTTGGGCTATTGGAACCTGTACGCGTTTAGCAGTCTGGTCGTAGTCGTTGTTCCCTTGCCTGGCCTGGTCAAGCGCCCGTCAGGAAGCCGTTCACGTCCGTGTTAAAGTCGTTGAGACTTGAGCCGGGGAGACTTTCACAAACAAACATCCTTACACCCGAAACCCCTTGTCTGTGTTTTCGTGTGTTCGCGATTGTTATTCGGTTGGTAGCTACCTGAAGCTATTGTAATCTCGAACTTAGTTCTACCAAAACTTGTCGAGTCGATACTTGTCCCACTTCAATAAAAGAGAGAATTCATCTTATCTGTATACTTCAGAAGGATCCGAACTCAATCTTAGCACTTTGTACTGGTTGTAGTGAGTTGTGTGTGTGTGTGTGGGTTTTGTGTTAGAGTCCGCTCTTCGCGAAGTCACCATTCTGCAGCCCTTACTCAGGTGCACCGTTTCATCGGGTGAGATATAGACGAGCTGCGCGCTCCTCTCGGCCTTCCTCCATACAGCAGAGTCGTCGGTGTTGTCCTCGTTGATCTCGATCGCACTGATACCCTTCTCAGCGGCCTGCTTTACCTGTCAAGATGCAGATGAAATATAACAAAAGTAAAATTGCGGTGCAATGTACGCACCTGGTCCGCCTCCAAGGCCTTGAGTGGGCAGATAATAACGGTGACTTTCTGCTTCCCACCCAGAGCAGCCACCGCTTCGAAAATCAGGCTCTTCCCATACCCAGTCCCGGCCAGGAAGATGGAGTCGTATCCGCGCAGAATGCGGATAATCAGGTGAATTTGCCAGTCATCTGGCTTGTAGCTGAGCTTCAGCTTAGCAACAACCATGTCCCTGGTCTTCTCGACGGAGGGTTTCCACTCTTTTATGCCTTGAAGACGAGTTGCGCGCGGGGGTATGCGACGCCGTGGTGTCCCGGGTGAGCGTGGCGCTACGGGCGAGAACGGCCGGCGACATGGTGTTTGAGGGGAGCGGGGTGTGTGCGCAGGTGTACCCGACATTGCGGAGTGCGTTCAGACGGGAGGTAAAGGTGTAAAGCGCCGGGAGAAGAAAATTGAAGATCGACGTGTCGCTGACAAATCACGGCAAATCATTCCCAATCCGGCCGGTTCATCGTCGCGCATCCAGAAACCTAGTGTCACTATATATTCAGTCAGGGAAGGACTTCTAGAGTATCCTGAGCATACTAGCTACGGTTCTGTCTCCTCATTTTCATTTATTAGGCCCTCTTCGTCTAGTTTTTCAGTGTTTTCGAAGAGGCTTCTCTCCGTGAAAGCACTGAAAGGCGGGGCAGTTTATAAGATTGTTATCGAGTCCAATAAAATTCTGAATCGATAGAAGTATTCGTGCGCTTCTGAAGTACAGTTGCTGTCAAAAGTCCAAAGCAAACGACGCGCTTCTCGTCGCGCTAGAGCGTGAAAGGGACATTGCCTTTTTTTTGATCTTGGCACAAGCCCCTTCTGAAAAGGCGCTGCTTGCACGTGCCTGTCATGTGATGAAGGCGGCTTGGTCCGAACCTAATGCCAGCTGTGAAAAGCTTGAAAAATAAGAAAAAGAAGAATAGCAATAATACTATCAACAGAGCAACAATGATTTAGACACAACAATTTGTCCTACTTTTGGGATTAGGGACGCCTGCCCTTTCTTCCATCCAAAAGAGGATATTAGGTTAGGATTAGGGTTAGAAATTGACAGAGACAAAATCATATTCAGATATCATAGTGGTGATTTTACAAAAGTTGCGCTCCAAGACTACAATATACAGCAAATACATAGATGGGTGAGTGGCTCTGTCATATAGCAATGGGGCCCCATCACTATATCACAGCCAGAGTACACCCTAGGAGAGATGATGGGTAGCAAATAGGAAGAGGAAGGGAAGGGATCTGGTGGTGGTGATTTATCGTCCTAATTTATGGGATGAGTAAGATTGAATAAGGAAGGATAGAAGTGGATGGAAAAAGTCTGTGAAAAAAACAAAGGAAAAGCTCACAAGAAAATATTGTCCAAAAGAGATAGGCAGACAGGCAACAAGATAGGAGGTGGTGCAATTGAGCAGCCAAAGAAAAGCCAAAGTGTTCTAGAAAGTTGTCAGACTAATGAACTACTCAAGACAGATGAAAAAAAACACGTACTAGGAAACACAGCAGACAGAACAGCGGGGGAGCTTACACATCACACCCACCAGGGTAGGGAGCTAACCACATGGCTTGCATCTCAGCTATCCTGAACAAGGAGCCAACATCCCAAAGGACAAAGCGAGCCATCACGGAAGGCGTCCTGCAGGGACTAATCCCCACAAGCATCCAAAATAAAAGAGCCCACAACCCAAGGGACTAAGCCAGCTATCACAGAAGGCATCCTAATCACCACAAGTATCCCATACAACCAATGGAATTGGCTGGAACCAGCAGAGATTCCCACCCAGAGCACCCATGTTTCCAGTGTGGCCAGACACTGGTGGACCAACAAGGGGCTACTGCTTTGGAGACGTCTCTCCAAAGTTGGGTGTGGACATGGTAGTTAAAAAGAAGAAGTGGATCAAAGTTCTGTGGACTATATAGTTCATCAAATGATCATGTGACTTTGCATTGAGATCACTGGTTCAAACCAGCCAAAGGGCATTTATTTTGAGGAAATACCTATTTGGACATTACATAAGCAGGTTCAATCCTGTTATATGGCAAAAGTTGGTTTCTGGTCTGTATGATTTATTGTATAACTACTCACAAGATCTGGTCCACCCAAGCCATGATCTTCACTGATAAATATTTGTTGCAGAACCATTTGCCAGTAGTATCTGTCATACAAGCTGTCTTCTAGATGACTAGTGGTAATTGCAAGAGGAGCCATATAAGCTAGAAAAGCTTAAATTGAGTGATCCATATGCGTAGTTGATCACAGATTGGCAAAATAGAAGACCATTTGTAGCTGGCACGTAAAGATTCTATCAGCTGATAGGCTTTGATATTTCCTTTTTTTAGTAAGTGTTTTGAAAATATACCTTATATAGAGATGGAATCCTAGAAGCTCCAAAAAGACAATCCTGGCTTGGATATTTGCCTTTTTAAGTAAGTGTAGAAAAATATACCTTATATAGGTATGGAATCCTAGAAGCCCCAAAATGCAATCTCAATGGTCAGATGACCAGGATTTCCTGGGATCTTGCCTTTTTTGGGCTGTTTGGCATCACAATTTGATTACTATTTGCCAGGCCTGGAGATTTGATATTTCCCAAGCCGGGAAATAGTGACTTCTTTTCTGGAAAATGTCAAGAATGTTCTAAATTTCCCAGGCCTGTAAATCATGACCAAATCACATGCTTGTTTGAAATATCCTCAAAATATAACAGGCCAGGAAATAACAAGCATTTGTTATGTTTGTTTAAAATATACCCACTATTTGCCACCTATTTACCGGGCCTGTATATTGCACCTTGCCCTCAGTGCTATCGAACTCGTCCCGGATTCGAAGCCCGCGAACTGTAAGGTCTACCCGATCTCTCCCCTCGAGCAGCGCGAACTCAACGTGTTTATCGAGGAGGGATTGGCGACCGGACGGATCCGGCCTTCCAAGTCCCCGATGGCATCCCCCGTCTTCTTCGTCAAAAACAAGGACGGAGGCCTCCGGTTCGTCCAGAACTATCGCGCACTCAATGCGATGACCGTGAAAAACCGGTACCCGCTCCCTTTGATCAACGATCTTATTAATCGATTGAAAGGAGCTTGGTACTTCACGAAGCTGGACTTCCGGTGGGGTTTCAACAACGTCCGGATCCGCAAAGGCGACGAGTAGAAGGCTGCGTTCCGGACTAACCGGGGACTCTTCGAGCCCTTGGTGATGTACTTTGGCATGACCAACTCCCCCGCGACCTTCCAGACAATGATGAATGACATCTTCCAGGATCTCATCTTGTCCGGAGACGTCATGATATACCTCGACAACATCCTCATCGCTGATTCCGACCTCACGCGCCACCGGGAGATCGTCCGGGAGGTCCTCCGGCGGCTCCGGGAGCACAAACTCTACTTGCACCCGGAGAAGTGTGAGTTCAAGAAGTTGTCGATCAAATATCTCGGGGTAATCGTCTCTCACGACCACGTGGAGATGGATCCGGTCAAGGTCGCCAGAGTCGCCCCTTGGCCGGTCCCGGAGAACAAGACGGACATGCTCCAGTTTGTTGGGTTCACGAACTTCTACCGGAGGTTCATCCGGGACTTCTCCGACATCGCCCGGCCCCTATTCGACTTGTCGAAAAGGGGCACCATGTGGCGTTGGAGCGAACCGGAGGCCACCTTCCAGGCGCTGAAGGACGCGGTGACCACGGACCCCGTCCTGATCCTTCCGGACGAGGCCCGGCCATACCGGCTCGAAGCGGACAGCTCCGACCGGGCTTCCGGTGCGGTCCTCTCCCAGGAGGGTCCGGATGGGAAGTGGCATCCGGTGGTGTTCTACTCCAAGAGCTTGAGTCCGGTCCAGCGCAACTACGAGATCCACGACAAGGAGATGCTCGCGATCGTCCGCGCACTCGAGGAGTGGCGACACTTCCTCGAGGGCTCGCAGCATCCGGTGGAGATCTGGACCGATCACAAGAACCTGGAGTACTTCCGGAAGTCGCAGAACCTCAACCGGAGGCAGGCGCGGTGGTCGCTGTACCTGTCCCGGTTCGACTTCGCGCTGCACCACAAGCCCGGACACCTGATGGGCGACCAGACGCGCGCTGTCACGTCGCCCAGACCACGGAGCGGCTCTGGACAACCAGGACGTCACCCTCCTGTCTCCGGAGCTCTTCCATGTCCGCGCGATCGAAGGTGTAGTGGTGACCGGACCGGAACGTCCGGTGCTCCGGGACATCCGGGACGCGCTCGCACGTGGTCCGGACCTCGAGGACCCTCTCGCTATCGCTGCGCGAGAGGCCCTCAACGTCCGGGGCTCCCGGTCGCTCCGGTCCGCGGAGTGGCGTGTGGACGACGGGCTGCTCTACTTCCGCGGCAAGATCGTGGTCCCCCGGGATCACGACCTCCGACGCCGGATCTTGGAGCAGCACCACGATACCCGTGTGGCGGGGCATGCCGGCCGCTTCAAGACGTTGGAGCTTGTCTCCCGGAACTACTGGTGGCCCCAGTTGTCCCGACACATCGACCGGTATGTCGCGACGTGCGACTTGTGCTGTCGCACGAAGGCGCTCCGGAAGCTTCCGGTCGGTGAGTTGCACCCGACGGAGGTTCCGGAAGAGCGCTGGAGCACGGTTTCGGTGGACTTCGTCGTCGAGCTTCCGGAAGCTCACGGGTACGACGCGGTGATGGTCGTCGTCGACGCGCTCGGGAAGCGTGCGCACTTCAACGAGTGCCACACGACCCTGGACGCCGTCGGAGCTGCACGGTTGTACTACCGGAACGTGTGGAAGCTCCACGGGACCCCGGAGAAGTATATCTCCGACCGGGGTCCGCAGTTCATCGCGGAGTTCACCCGGGAGCTGTGGCGCCTCATTGGAGTCGCTCCGGCAACCTCCAGGTCGTACCACCCGCAGACCGACGGCCAGACCGAGCGCGTTAACCAGGAGATGGAGCAGTTCATCCGGCTTTTCACTAACTACAAGCAGGATGACTGGGACGAGCTCCTTGCGGCCGCCAAATTCGCCTACAACAACCACATCCACTCGTCAACGCAGCAGGTCCCGTTCATGACCGATACCGGACGGCTCCCCCGGATGGGGTTGGAGCCGAACGGGTTGCGCTCGAAGGTGGAAGCGGTTAACGAATTCCGCGACCGGATCGCCTCCGGAGTTTCCGAAGCCCGGGCAGCGCTCGTCAAGGCTAAGGAGGAGTACAAGCGGTACTACGATCGCCGGCGCACTCCGGCGCTGGAGATTAAGGTAGGCGACCGGGTCTGGCTGGACGCCTCCGACATCCAGACCACTCGCCCTTCCGCTGAGTTTGTGCACCGCCGCTTGGGGCCCTTCCGGGTGCTCCAGGTCATCGGGTGGGGCACGTACAAGCTCGAACTCCCTTCCCGGCTCTTGCAGCTCCATCTGGTCTTTCTGGTCGTCAAGCTCAAATCGGCCCAGGACGACCCCTTCGAGGGTTGTACTGGCTATAATGAGCCTCCGCCAGTCCTCCGCGGTGCTCCGGACGCGCCACCCGAGTGGGAAGTCGAGGTGATTGTGGACGCGAAGTACCGGTGGGGCTCGCTCTGGTATTTCGTGCAGTGGAAAGGTTATAATTCCTCTCATGATTCGTGGGTTAAACACTCCGACATTTTCGCTCCGGAACTCGTCGCAGATTTCTACCGGAAGTACCCCGCCGCACCACGCGCCATCACGACCACCACCTTCGACTCCCTCCCCTTCCGAAGCCCCGACGTCCACGTCCGGACGATGCGTCGAGGCGCCGCATTCCAAGGAGGGGATGGTGTCAGGGGAGCCCCCGCTCCGGCCCCCGTTCCGGTTCCGGTCTCCGCTCCGGCCCCCGACCCCGCCTCCGCTCCGACCGCTGCCCCAGTTCCCGCTCCGTCCCCCGCTCCCCTCTCCGCTCCCGCGACCCCGCCGGAGCTCCGGTTCCGGATACCACGTGGCCTGTGACCGCGCACGGGACCTATGCGCATCACTCCGGTTGCTCTGATCACCTCGCGCACGTGCTACTAGTCAGTAGGTATTTTAGGCGGCTCCGGGCGTGGGAATCCTCAGACGTTCTTCTCTTCGGATTCCCCACGCCAGGTGCACTATACTTGTACTTAGTAGCACGGCCTGTCAATTAACCTTCGGATTCCCCACGCCAGGACCCTTGACTTCTCGGGCCGCGTGGTTGCCCTTACAGACAGAGCAGGAACTGCGGCGGGGGTCGGGGCTGGAGCGGAGACCGGAACCGGAACGGGAACGGGGGCCGGAGCGGGGGCTCCCCTGACAGATATCCTAAGATGTGATATGCTCCTAAAGCTATTTCTGAGCCTGTCTGCTGTGTCCTTCGAATATTTCAGTGTCAGGGAAAAGAGAGGAGGAAATAACGATGAATTTGATCGCTGACTTCGCTTCGCGACGCAGGAAGCCAAAGTCATGTGACGAGAAAATACGAGATGCAAAATGCTAGTTAAATGGTTTAGCACAGTAATCATGTTCGGAGAAATGAGCAAAGCTCATAGAAACATATTTACCCACTTATATGACCATTTGAAGCTCTCAAGCATATAGATTCATAGCTTTTGGGCACTGCTGACCACTACCTTGCTGTGTCAAGTTCCGGTGTTGTTCCGAGCTTCGACGTGAAGCAAGATCAACACGCCGTCTGCACATTGTGTTGTGCAAGATCCGACGCAAAGCGCAGTGGGCCTGATGGAGTTGGATTGATAACGGATACATATATAAGTAGCCACATCGTGATGTATCCCCTACCCGTTTGCCAACCCTCGTCTCTGTACTCCCCGCACTCAAGGTTCCCCATTCCGAGTTTGACAGCCGGCAGGGGCTCGACACAAGTAACGGGAGGGGCCACCTTAACCGGGTATGGGCAGGAGCTTGAAGGCCTTCTCGGTTTTTGACATGCTGCACCATCAACATCAGTAAATTACCTGCGTACTGCAACAATTATCTCACATTATATTTTACTAAAACCTCGAGAAGGACTCTAGGCATATCAAGCACCAGACATGTGCTTTATTTCATCTAGTCTCCGATGACTGCGGCCAGGAAATGAACTTTGAGATTCCCTCTGTGATGCCCGTCGCAAGCCTCTCTCCGAGATTGGCCGGCTCGCCGGCCCGGAGACAGGCTTGCTCCGAACCTATAGCGGGCCATGCCGCTCGTCGGCCTTACCCGCTTTATACTTATTGGGGTGCTCGTTTGTATCGCCTCGCCGGCGCCCGTATTACCTTGGAAAAAGCAGATAAGTGGCAAGTGTCCCGCGGTCAAAACGGGTACCGCCGGTGAACCATCACACAGCCCGCTGGCGGAATGATGGGGTACCGCGGGCGGAACCCCTACTAGTATAGGGCACCCTATCCTTTGTCTAATCTTAGTAATGCTAGTATATCGTCAAACCTTACATTTAACAACCCAAGACGGGTATGTCTCAGTTGTCTGAACTCACTACCTATTTCTTGGTCGGTGGATCTAACAACTTGAACGAAGGACATATATATATATATTTCTGGTGAGCAGATCCAACTACCCATAGCAAATATTCCTTGGTCGTTGGATCTAAGAACCTGACAAGGTTTTGTCCTCAGTTGGCGGATCTAATGACCCATCTCACATATTTCTCGGTCGGTGGATCTAACAACGAAGGCCATGTATTCTGGTTGACAGATCCAACTACTGACAACAAATATTCCTTAGTTGTTGGATCCAAGAACCCGACAAGGTTTTCTCCTTAGTTGGCAGATCTAACAACCAATGCTCAACTGTTCCTTGGTCGGCAAATCCAACAACCCCGGGCCAATCCAGATATTGTCAGGTCAGCAGATCTGACAACCCAAGTCCAGGAGTTCAGTCGCTTTTTATTTAGGTATTTTTTTCACTTTCCATTCTAGTAGTAGGCAGGCAGGTCGGTCAAATCTTTTCGACTATTAGAGAGACACGACATCACGACCCTTCAAGATATGCCCAAGCAATGTGCAATCCGTAAAGCACGTAAACACCACTCGCCTCCCTGACAAGGGCGCACTGCAATGCGCCAGCAGCCTAGTCCTTGCTGCGATGACTGAGCCCGGACGTAGAGGGACCTTCATATTGAGCTGTGGCACGCAAAACTCTCCTCCCTCGTAATCCCCCACACAAAAAATCAGGGCGTACTTGTGAAGATTATCGTTCCAGTCAATGTGGATGCGTTCACTGGACCCCTCCTTGACTGCGATGGTGAAAAACAGGCCACCAAAATCCAGGGCGGGCCGCATGTCCAGTTCCGTACCAATGCATGCCCTTACCCACCGGTAAATTCTTGAAGTAACAAAAGTTAAAGTGCACAAGAAAGAAAATCATGAGAACACACCTTTCCTAGACCCGGATTTGTTCGGGCGCATATTTTCTCATCAAAGCCTCGAGTTTTGGCACAACATACTGTTTGATATGCGTGCACATCCGGTCCATAGCCTCCAATGTCGGCCCTGGGTTCTTCAGTGCCTTTTGGAGTGAATCGCGGGTGATATGGGGTTCGCTGCTGAATATGCTCCACGAACCGATGTGCAGTGCAGGATCTTCAGAACGGTTACTGTCCGCATGACCATATGAGATCGGAAATGAATTGAAAAAGTCCCAATCTTTGAGCAGGAGAGCGCAAATCTTCTTGGGAATAACCTTGGCAAATCGCATAAGAAGATAGCGGGGGGGTCCATCGGCCTCAAGGGCAGCACATTCTTCAGGGGAAAGAACAGAAGCCAACGAATGGGAAACACCACCTGGCTGAGCCCGGAGCTTCTCCTCCGAACTCAGGTCAGAGGCAGAGACCAGCAGTGTGAGGCTATCGTCATCCACGATATCCGGAAGATCTGCAGGTGCCGCCGGCCACAGCTCCTTCACTGTGCGGGTCACACGGACACCATGGTTTGTGCCGTATGCAAACACGTCCAAATGGTGGACATCTCGGAGAACAATTTCTGTATTATGTAAGTTGGGCTCAATTTTAAAAGACACACTACACACCTTTCAACCTTTCCAGCTTCTCTTTCCCCTTTGAATAGACGCCACCAGGCGCTAGGTAGCGCTCCTTGCGTGTTTCTTCTCGCAGCTCTGATTGGCCACGGCGTGAGTTGCGGTTCCTATATTAATGCTATCGGAACCTATCAATTCTCTAGATCTTGATTCTTACCGCCCTCGTCTATTTGCCGGCATTCTGTGAACACAGAGAAAAGATGAGTCAGTGACGCGAAATGTTTGGCTGTGTTGACCAATAGCCTGATCACGTGACTTTCCCGCTTCTTTTACAGCACCCGATCCACCATGGCTCGCACCAAGAGTACTGCCAAAAAATCCACTGGAGGGGAAGCCCCAAAGCAGTCATTGGCCCCTCCTCAGACTAGAAGCAAGACTACTAGAGCTTCTGAGCCCCAAACTGGCAACAAACGCGTCCCAGACTTTGATATACCGGCATGTCTTTTTCTGTCAAAAGCAAAGCCACCGGCTGATGCTGTCCAAAAATAAGTCGTTCCAGTCATCTAAAAAAAGTAAAAAAAACCCCAGAAAAGGAGCCTGAGCTAGATCCAGAGGGCACCAAAGTGAGTATTAACACTGACTACATGATTTAACCATGAATCTAATACTTTGTAAGTGGTGTGCTGGATGCGAAGATGGGGGTAAACTTTTTCCGTGTGCTATCTGTCCCCGAGCCATGTGTGACAGCTGCATCAAGTTCCCAGCCGAAGTGTTCCTTCCCACTACCACCTTCTATTGTCCGCACTGTTGGGACAAGGGTGACCCTAGAATCCCTAACCTCGATGCTCAAGGGACACGTCCTGGGAACATGCAGCCCTACCAAGTGAGTGCCGCATTTCAACTACTGCTGTGGACAACCGCTAACGAACTGCGGACACAGGGTCTTTTTCTCAACGGCAAACCCCTTCCTCTTTTAAACTACAGCGCCAAATCCACGCTCCGCAGCCACTGGCCCATCACGGACACCTCAAATTTTCTCATAATCTCGATCCGCTTGGAAGGCATGAAGGAAGAGGGTGATCCTGCCGTGCTGGCCGCTCACCACATTTCTCCCTATTACAAGAATCCTCCCCTTCGGTTTGCGAGCTTCTCGTACAATCTCGCGTCGCCCAAGGCTGCTATCTCCTACGACAACAGGATCGAAAACCTTGCAGAGGAACTCTTGACTTCAAAGTACGCTCTTCTCGATTTTTTTTTCACTCTAGCTCACTTCTATCAGTCTCAGCCCAGACAAAGTTGTTGTCTTCATCTCAACACATACTACCCCAAGCGAAGGCCTGATCCATATTGCTCCGGGAGGTGAAGCAGCTGAGACAGCCGATCTGGTGAGTAATTTGAAAGGCCGTGATTCCCGTCTAATTGAAACCAGGTTCTGCGGAGGTTAATCCCTTCCACCCTTCAGGAAGTCATCCGCAAGGCCAACACCTCCATGTTGTTTCTTTTGGCTTGTGGCGCAATCAATGCCGCCCCGACCAGGGACCAAGTCCACAAGTTCGTCCAGGAGTACGTTCTTCTACGTATACCAGCATTCACACTGACATGACCTAGATCTGGCTTCAAATACGGTGTTGGGTTTACGGTGGATAAGTTCATACCTGCCGAGGCCAACACCTTCATCCAGGAAATGGTGGCCACTTTCTGCATCTCAGCGCACTCCAAAAGATTCTCCTGCCTCCTCGTCTCTCATTACGACCTTGGCGCTCATACAGATATTATCGTCTATTTCGCTGGCGACCAGATCTTCTGATATGCTTGGACCCACCCAACTGTCCGCCCATATGGCCAGCCCATACCACTCCAATGTCCCGAATGTGGGCTGCTGCGCCCTTGGGTCAAGGTCGACTTCACACGGGACCGAGTGGAATTGCGGTGCAAGTATAAACAGCGCAAGGATGAACCGTGCAAGGGAAGGGTGGAAAGCAAGAGAGGCAAGCTGGTGATGCTTTATCAGACAAAATGGAGTAGCGACGATGGAGTCCAGGGTCGCTGGTACGGCGAGTGGCTCAAAGGAAAGGGTCAGAGCGAGCCCAAGTATATCCATGAGAGTCCTATGAACTAGATGATTTTACTTAGTTCACCCAAATTTTCCACTTGAATTTTCATTGAATACTATTGATGACAAACAGTATTTAAGAGCTATATCTACACTAAGTATGGCTTGGTCCACAACGGGCCACAGCAGGAACGGCGCGCGACGAAAACCAAAGAGCAGAACAGCAGAGACAGCGGACCCCGTCCGTCGGCGTGGGTCGGGAACCCGCAAAGGGACGAGAGGGGTGGCGGGGTCGGGCGGCAGCGGCGGGGGTGAAGCGAGCGGGAGCGAGACACGAGCAGCGACGACCTGAACGTCGCTGCTCGTTTGTCCCGTGTGACACAGGTGGTGCCGAGGGCGACGTGGACGAGCGAGCGATGCCGTCGCTCGCTCGTCCCTCGTGTAACACGGGGGGGAACGCGGCGGCGGCGGGGCCTAGGTCACCGCTGGTTCGTCCCGCGTGCGACACGGGCGCACACCGCAGGTGACGACAAAGTTGGGTGGGAGCGAGCGGCCGCGGCAGCGACAAGGACGGCGTGGGGCAGCGTGGGACGAGCGAGGGGCGGACCAGGTAGCGGAGGACGAGGTAAGTAGCGGCGAGGTAGCATGGTGGGGACTTCAAGACAAAAAGATTGCTTCTTCATTTTGTTGTTCCTTTGATGGGTGGTTTCAGCTTCTCTGGGGCTGTGGAGAGTCCATTGGAACTCCCCTAGCCGAGCCCCCGGTAGGATCTGGTTGGATGGGGTGGAATGCAAGCGGAAAGTGGCCGGAGAGGGCGGATTCGGTGGTCAGGTCACGTGACATCGTCACACCTGTCAAAAGTGTTTCGCGTGACAAATTTTCACTTCGTCCTCGTCTCTTTGGACCAGCTGCTAGCAGCTCGTCCAATTCTCGTCCGTGATGGCAGACCTGGGCTCCGCACACAATGCATGGTGTGTGGGGGCCATCTCTGCCATCATGGATGCGAAAGAAGAGACCATGCCTCCGGGTATGCACATTGTGTGCCCGCTGGAGGCCCCTTTCATTGGGGCCTCATTGCATGTAGCCTGGGCCTATTCCTTCTCTCATGAGGGTGTAGGAGCTTGTAGCCACGATTGGCTGCAACACAGGAATTGGGGAATAAATTCCGCTACTGATTTCTTTTCTAGTGTCGTGTTTCCTGGGTCGAGTCGAGCGGTCTGGTGATCGCCCCTCCCCATTCAAAGGAAGCATGACCTGCTCTGCAATCCCTGGTCCTCATTCCTGGGGTTCAGTTCAGAGGGATTGGGTGATCGCCCCCGGAGGGATCACAGCTCGGAGCAGTTTTGGGTGAGCTTTCACTACTCAGGGACCCCGTTTCTGACCTTCTCCTCTCTTGGCCTTAGACAGGCTAAGCTACCCCCGTTTTTGCCGCTCCTCATTCCCTGGTAAGCCCGTATCGAGTCTCGACCACTACCTGATTTGGCAATAGCTATAATGGTCTGCACCTTCCGGGTCCTTCCTCACGCAAGACACACTTGGTACGTCCCCAACTGGTCCCAAATGTAGTTGTGTGTTCCTGACAAGGGCTATCTGAGGCGGCATTTGCGCAAATGCGGCCTCAGATAGGACTTGTCAAGAATACACAACGACTTTTCTCTTCAGCTTTTGAATTTATCTCTCAATTAATGACTTAAATGTACTTGATTAATGCCTTATTGTGAAATCCATTCATATTCAGTGAAATTATGGACCCGCTCTATTCTTATCTAATCAGATTAGAGTAATCTTATCTTATCTTCGTCAGACACATTTCAGTTACGTCCTACTAGTATACGGCAGCGCAATTGGCAGTCTTATAGATAACTACGTTACACACGAGATACTACGACCTTCTGCTCTCCCTCGGGAAGGAACAAGTTAATCTTTTGGACAACACGGTCCAAGAGAAAAAGTGTATGCGGTAGGGCCGCGAAGACATTGTCTTCACCGACAAACAAATGATTGATGGTAAGTCCCGTCTGGAGGAAGACCTGGCTGAGGAAGGTGCGCGGGCGAGGATGAAATGGATCACCACCAAGGTCCTCGACAGCCGTCAAACTGGGATGGTAAGATCTGGCTTCTGCCAACTTATAAAGCATGAAGTCCAGCAAAGCTTCATCGATCTGACATCCACAGGAAAGTGCGCCTTTCGAGAAGTTTCCCTCGGCAGTTCCTTTCCCGTACGGGACACCGTTGACAACAAATTTGCCATTGCCATCGGAAACCGCCTTGCGCCCGGAAGTCTTCAAGGTGTGGAAGACGCAAGGATTCTTCTTCGCCCGATTGGTCAGAATATGAAGTGTAACCTCTCTGGAGATGCTGGCGCATCGGGGTAGGAATTCGGGAACAAGCTTCATAAGCCGGCGGAGATCAAAAGGAATATTGGTTCCGTTGCTGATGAAGGCATCAAGAGCCTTCTCTCCTTTCTCTGGACTGGGTGTCAAGCACCAGGAAGAAGCTTCAGGATCTTACACACCTCGAAGTCTCTCTTTGTCATCATCATCTGCAGAGTCCGTCCATCGGACCATAGCATCGTGAGATTCTTCATCCTCTTTGGCTTCAGGCTCGCTTTTCTCATCATCGCTTTGTTCGGGAACTGGAAACACTCGTAAGCCACCGCCGCAATGATAGTCAGAAATCTCTGACCCGATTTCTCTTTTCCCTTGCCTTTGTTCTTTCTCTTTGCCTTTTCGTTCTTCGAACGCATCTTCTCTAGCGCCTGATGGACTTCTGCATGCTTTTGGGCAGATAACGTGATAGCAGCTTCTATCGCCTGCTTCGTCAGGTCCTTGAGGGAAGGGTCCTGAAGCCCAGCCCTCAAGTCAGCCATTTGACGGGTCAGAGCATCGGTTTCTTCAGTCAGACTTCGGACTGACGGTTTCTTCTTCTTCTGCTTCAACTTGGTGGCTATGAAGTCATTGTCGTCTAGGTTCATGCCCTCTGCGCGTATTTGTTTCAGGCCGGAGAGAGTGGAAGTGTCCTCCAGCAAACTCACCGTCATCGCCCTCTGGAATAACCTTATCCATGCCCTTGTTAAGCTCATCTAGTGCTTCGACGACCACTACGGCTTTTATCAAAATAAGGCCCTGAACTAGACTTTGAATAATCAGTACTCACGCTTCAATTGCTGTGGCCCGTGAACTATATCCATTCCATTGTCCGAATCAATGATCTCAATCACCTCTCCAAGCTCCTCCGTTCTAATAGTCCCAGGCATGGGAGATGTAATCTCCTCTTGCTTGATATCACCATGTCAAAGTCCTTGGGCGGGGACACTGGACGGCTAGAGGGTATGGGGTCACCCATCTGCTCGTCTTGTTCCTCCAGCGCTAGTGGGGTATTGATCTCCTGCCGTTATTGGTTGGTTTGTTAATGTCCTGTACATTTGCCACGCACTTTATGGCTGCCTTCATCCAACCCAATCCTCTGGCCTTGCCCGACCTTTGATGTATCCGTATCATCAAGCACCACTGTTTGTGCTACCAGATCTAGACGCTTCTGAAGATCCAATACAGGCACAGGCTTTACAACAAATGTAGCCAAAACAGCTTCAGCCTGGTCATAGGCTGCCTTTGCTTGCGCCAATGCTTCGTCCGCAAGGTCGCGCATTTCTGGGATTGTTTTGAAGTCAGAACACTATCAAACACTATTATACGTAAGATAACTCACCTTTCTGGTTGCCGCTCCGTGCCCGAGTCAACCGTTGCTTCAAGCTGTTGACCTTGCCTTCGCATTCCTCAATCCGTTTCAAGGCAATTGCGACATTCTGTCTAGCGCATTCTTCCGCACTCACTATTCTCAAACTGATCAGATCAAGGAAGGGATAATGCAGGCTGAACCGACTTGGCGGAGTTGCAGGAGAACTGAGACCACTCTCCGATGATGTTTCGCTCATGGCAAGATTGGCTGAAAAGATCGATTTCTGTCACACATACGGTCGAGGTTCGGTCACGGTAGTGCGTATGAAAAGCTTCTGCTTATTCTACTACAGGTACTAGTCCAGTAATTCACAATCTTGTTCCCAGTCTGGGTCATCGATAAGGTAATGCACCGGGATCATTGTGTTGTGGTGGCAGAGTCCCAGCCGGTGATGAAGCCTGCGTATGGTACGGGCCAGATATATACAGCGCTCATCGGTGAGTGTTGTATCACGATAGATTAGGGTGCCTTCTCCAGGGCCTGGATGAATCGGAAGTGTCGAAGGGAGCTGAAGCCAGAGACCACTGGCAGGGCGGTATATCTCAAATTTGTGGTCGCCCAATCTGTGTGAAAGCGACCGGTCTTCAGACAGCACAAATGCTCCATCATCCTGGAGCCAGCCTAACCATTTGAATGGTCTGCTGTTACTGTCAATTTCCGGTAAGTTTAACAAAGCGCAATGGGAAAATAGGTGTCCAACTAGATCGGTTCCGGCTTCATATATATGATCAAGTCAACGCTTGAACAAGTCCAACACAGGGGTTGAAGGCAACTGGGATCCCCATAGACGTACTCAAAAAGAGTCAGCTTCAATGACCCAGAGGGATAGAAAGTGAGATGCTTCACCATCAATGTGGTCGTAGTAGCAGAAGATGATTGGAGAAAATTTGTCGACCAAAGTCGTAAATTGAAGGTCGTAAAATTTGTGACAGTCGTAAATTAGTTACTTCAGGTTGCAAAATATGTTATGGTCGCAATATGTGACAGACCAGTGACAAAGTCGCAAAATGACCATGATGTGGTCGGAAAAGTCATAAAATCATTGAGATACAGTCGCAAAATGATATTGAAAAAATTGTACCAGTGGTTCCGACATAACTAGGGTGTTATGAGATAGCCTATACGTATCATCAAAGGAGATAGAGGCTAAGAGAATTGATAGAATACTTTGAGATAGTGGACCCAGTTGAAAACATTCGACCATGTTCGGAACAGAGATACGGTATTCGAGAACATTGAGTTGGTAGATTTTGAGAAGATACATTTTTTCTATCGACTCTGGGATGCTAGCAAAGTCTTATACTCTTCAAGCAATCTATCTTTTTCTGCATTCAGTTGTCTCTGAGTTTCTGCATCACTCTTCGCCTGCTCCAATTCCCGGCTTGTGCTCGCATTTTTCTCCTGCGCTTCTTGAAGCTGAAGATGCAATGCCTTTGCCTCTTTTTTCCGGGCAGCTAGAAGAGCAGCAAAAAGCTTGTGGAAGCCGTTGGTCAATTGCTCAATCTCTGCTTTACCATCCCGCAGAAGTCTCGGAGAAGAGTAGTGATAAAAGGGCTCATTGGCGTGGGTATGCTGAGCTGTGAGAAATAGCCAGCAAGAAGTCTCTTGAGACAGATCTTCGCACTGATCATAACTCGTTGAGCAAAGGGCGCTCAGAGATATTTTGTTAACGTACCCGTGCTAGCAAGTCTTTGATTTTTCGAGCAAATCTCGTACTGCATTGTTTCCGGTCCATAATAGGACTATTGAGCGGGCGAGGACGTATGATATCTAAACAGATTACATCTTCTCATCGTTTAATGTGGCTCACAGAGTTTACCTGCAGATTCGGAACCCCTATATGCACCATGAACGACTCCAAATTTGGGATCTCTTTTCGAAGGTCGGTCTCGAGAAGTCGGAGTTGCACTTGAAACTCCTCTTGGTGTAGCATTTGACACAAATGGGTCTAGATAACTTAAGCTCTCTTCTGTCCGTATGTATGGAGGGAATATACCTTGATCATCGTCCTTGTCACTATCCTCCTCATCATTGTCGGTATCGACTGTTTGGTCAAGGGTCGGATCAATCTCCAGATATATTAGCTTGACATCATTGACTATTCATAGGCTTGACTAACCTGTCCGTTAAAAACCAGAGCCTGACTGAGGGAAGCTGAATCCGACGGGGCTGATCCAAAAGGACTATTCATATCAGGTGATGGAGGGATGCGAAGAAGGTTTCGATAAACATCCGGGGTATTGTGGGGCATAGCAAAACCTAGATAGTTCATGGCCAAAGGAGGATTGAGCGAGGTCGAACCAGTTTGATTTGGAGGCGTCATCGGTGTCTATAATTGATTATAGAGGATAAATTATCAGGAACAAAGTGTACAGACTGTGGATGGGCCGGCTTCCTGGACCAACGGAAGAGGCTGAGTACCATTTGGTCCCAGAATTTCTGTCTCCTGAGATGGAGTGACATTGAACGAACTCGACACTACATGCCCCAGTCCTGAGCATTTCCTGTGTGCAGCCGAATGCAGACACTCTTTAAGGAGAGGCCTTCCTTCACACCTTGCACAACGTCTCCCTCCTGTAGAAGACTTGGTAAGGCCGCTTGCGCGGGTCCGACCTGGAGGCATAGAGGGAGTTACAAGAGTGGGCTCCTGTCAAAAATCACATGTGGCGCATCCTGGCGCATCCACGTGAACCAAAAAGTCCGGGTGGCTGATTTCGGAAACCCAAGAATGGCTCTCCCAATTGGGGTGAGCTGGGTTGGTGGATTTGATAACCTGAGAATAGGTTGCCAAATCGAACTACCGAACAACTGATTGATGGAGCACTGCCACTGATAGAAGTTGATCATTCCTTGAGTTTTGCCTGCTCTAAGTGCTCAATGTCGTCTCCGATTTGGGGTCCAATCAGACTGAAGACTCCACCAGCATCTCCTGGACCATCACGTATTACTTTGGCCTCGGACGAAGATGATACTTATGGACCAATCATCTCTCCCATCAAACATAGTCGGACTGTTCGAGATATAACCCTCCGTCCAACTGGTTCTAATAACCGGAGGAAGAGAGCGAAAAAGAAAAATGTGGTACCCTCAACAGAACTTGGGGAAGCACAGCTACAGATTGGCCTGGACAGTGTACTGCCCCACGATCCGATTATCCATGAATCGGAGGCTATGAATATGGACGTAGAGGAGCAACCAAGGGAGTTGGACACAGCTGGTATTACTCAGGATCATCTGGACAAAGGATATCAGGAGTATATATCTGCTGTAATGGAGGATGGAACTGGATTCTTCCAAATCGCGCAGAATATGTTTGTGGTCAACGGATGGGATGTCAAGACAAAGCGCTCCAAGGTTTTATTTTTAATATACTGGGATAAGCTGGCAGCTGACTTTGGTCAGGATACCTGGTACCATATCCAACGATCAACTATAGGTTCTGAAAGGGTTTTTGTATGTACCTGTCCTGCAAGCCACCCAGATGCTTCTTGCGTACACGGACATTTCCTCCAAGAACACGGTCTAGAGCTATTTCCTGTTGATCCAGATTTATCAGGTACATCTGATTTCCTCTCACAAGGGCAAAATTGATATCTGGACGCAGATATTGACCAGGATATTGTTCTGTTTTCACGTCAGATAGGATTAGACGACCAGGGATTTCTAAACTATTTCTCCTGTCCCTCTCCTATCAAGCGAGGCTTGGCTGGGCGCACAGTGGTGACTTACGAAGGCGAGGATGATGCCAATGGGCGATGGAAGTGCGAAAAAGATATCGGAAACTGCTCTCATATTGGGAGCTGCAGAAAAAAGCTCCTACAGTTAGTTCAGGGCGACCCAGATGCTAAGGACAGTGGGGTGGTGGAAGACTTTTATGAGAACCCGGGTAAGAGATTAAATGCGGGAGAAGTACTGACATGCTAACATGTGTATATTTATAGTTCCAAAAGTGCGGAAAGCAAAGGCCTCAGGCAGCGAAAAGTCTGTGTCTTACAAGCAACGACCGCCTCCAATCTGGGCCTCTCTGCCTGGGGACCCAGTATCTGCCCCAATCCCACCACGATTTGGACCCCAGCATTTAGCACTTGATGATGAATCATCATGCTCTTGCCGAGAAGAAGCCTGCCTTCGTTTCCGCCCTCAGGATACTGGTGCAATCAGAACGAGTCCATGCACTGTCTACGGACTCTTTGAACCTTCCAAAATAACGATCGAGCTGCAGACGTGCATCTGCAAATACCGTTTGATTGGACCTGACTGCATTTCTCACGGACTTTTCAATTACAACAACAAACTCCTGTTCACCCACGAAATCCTGGACGAATACACTGCCGCCTATACCTCATCTGAGACACCATTTTCGGCCTGGAACCTTGTGGTTTCCCGCCGATATAATCTACAAAATGCATCGTTCTGTAGTGCGGAAACCTTCCGGTCTGCTTGGTTTGCCTACACGAAGCTTCAATACCTGGAAGGTGATATGTTGTGTCCCAAATGCGGACCTTGCCCAGAGAATACGATTTGGGATGGCGTGACTCTGGCCTTCAACCGGAAGCACCTGCTACCATCTTTGGAGCCTCCGACAATCTCTCAGCCATCCTCTATTGTTCGTCATGCAACAAGCTATGTTCCTAAGCAACAACTCCTCCCTGATTCTCCTGCTCGAAAGGCTGTCCAAAAAGTTATAAATGGCCCCCCCTTGATCATGCAGCTAGAGCACCAGACAGATCCGGATGAGGATGAGGAGGACGATGAGGACGATGACGAGGATGCCATGGAATCAGCTAGAACCCGGAGCTTGCGCAAAAGAAATCGAGAGCTGCTTGAACGGTTGAATGCCATTCCTGTGGCAATTGCTCAACTGGCTGCAAAGAATCCAGCATTGTCGAGGCTTTTCGATCAGCATTTTGGAAATAATGCAGTGGTCAATGGTGTGGTTCCGCCAGGCGTATACAAGAGATTTTTTCTTCAGGTATGCTTGCAGTTATACAATTATTACTCTGGTTTAAGTGCTATTATTTTTTGGTCAGATCAGTGCCGAAGAATCTGTACTTCAGATGGCAAATCTGGATGGCCTGAATGCTTTGCAAGACTTCCTGAAGAATCCCAGTCGATTGAACGCCTCAGCATTAGTGAACATTCCAGTTCTACATGAATTGCTGGAGTACGAATTTCGACAACATGGACTCCTATCTGCCGACGTTCTGGAGGTGTGCCACTGGATCACTGACCGCGGAGATTTTATATTGGGCTGGCTGAAGGAGCATAGTACTCCTCCACTCCAGTTGACGGCCACCAACTGTATTGAAAAACCATGGACCGATGTACGTCTGCAAGCCCATAACAATTTCTTTTCTAAAACGTCTCAGACGGGATGCTGTTATGGGATGCCCAAGATCCGGGAGAGGCCCATATACCCCAAGCTGAAACATGACACCCGACCAGATCCCGGTGGGAAGCGTGGGGCGAAGTGCTCAAAATTCTACTCCCAATATGGCGAAAAGAAACTGACAGGTGGGATAATGTGTGTGTGGTGCACACATAGTGTTTGCTATGGATTTCACTGCATTCCTCGGGGAGAAGGCCGGAATGATGTGTTCTCTGCTCTGGTCACTCGCTGGAAAAAAGCCCCAAAATGTCAGGGGAGCCCCCGCTCCGGCCCCCGTTCCGGTTCCGGTTCAGGTTCCGGTCTCCGCTCCGACCCCCGGTCCTGCCTTCGCTCCGACCTCAGTCCCCGCTCCGCCCCCCGCTTCCCCCTCCGCTCCTGCGCGCCCGCTCCCGCAACCCCGCCGGAGCTCCGGTTCCAGATACCACGTGGCCTGTGACCGCGCACGGGACCTATGCGCGTCACTCCGGTCGCTCCGATCACCTCGCGCACGTGCTACTAGTCAGTAGCTATTTTAGGCGGCACCGGGCGTGGGAATCCTCAGACGTTCTTCTCTTCGGATCCCCCACGCCAGGTGCGCTATACTTGTACTAGTAGCACGTCCTGTCAATTAACCTTCGGATCCCCCACGCCAGGACCCTTGACTTCTTGGGCCGCGTGGTTGCCCTTACAGCAGAAGAACATCTTCTAGGGATTAACCGGTCAAGATTGCGAAGTTCGGCGTCGACGGCTCGGACAGCTCAGATAGCGCTCCCGCCTCACCCCATTCGAATCTTGCCCCCTCCTCCCCCCGCATCGTCGCCGATATGCCCGGCAGTACCCCTGTCGGCGCTTCCGGAGCTCCGGTTCCGGACCCGACCGCGGACGCCCGGATGTCCGCTATCGAGGTGAGCCTCGCACGCTTGACCGCCCTGGTCACCAACATGCAACCCGCACCTGCTCCGGCCCCTGCGGCACCCGCTCCGGCCGCGAGTCCAGGCTTATTCTCGGACATCACCTCCGCGAACAAAACGGTCCTCCGACCGAACCCCCCGTTCGTCTTCGACGGCGACCGGACCCAAGGCCGCGCGTTCCTGCACGCGGTCCGGACGTACATCCGGTTGGTTCCGGAAGGCTTCCGGGACGCCTACGGGGATCCCTCCGAAGACAAGGCCATCCGGTTCGCCATGTCCTTTATGGCGAAGGACGCGGCGCAGCGCTGGGCCGAACGCCAGAGCGCCAAGGAGCCCTTCCCCTTCCTTCTCTGGGAGGACTTCGTCCGGGAGTTCCGGCTCCGGTTCATCGAGGAGAACGAGCAGGACCACGCCCTGCACAAGCTCGAGTCCCGTGCGTACCACATGGGCAACCGCGACATCTACCGGTACACCGACGACTTTGAGGACCTCGTCGACCTCGCCGGCTTCGAAGACCAGCTCATCAAGGTCACGAAGTACAGGACCGGACTCGACCCGGCGATCAACCTCGCCATCACCGGGTCGAGCGACCCTCCGGACCTCGAGGACTACCCCGGCTGGCGTCTCCGCGCATACCGCCAGTACGAGTCGATCCAGCGCTCGAAGATCGGCTCGACCGGAACGTCCGGAAGGTCCGCGCACGTCCCGAACCGTGCCCGGATGATCCCGGTTTCCCTCCCGGCCGCTCCCTCTGCCCCTCCGAGGTTCGCAGCGCCTCCGGCCCCGGCCCCAGTTCCCATGGACGTCGATCGGACACGCGCACGCGCCGCCCCCCGCCGCGGCTGCTTCCGGTGCGGCGACCCGAACCACTTCGCCCGGGACTGCACCGTTCCGGTCGACATCCGCGCGGTCGACGTGCTGGATGAGGTGATCCGGCAGCTGGACGGTGAGCTGCTGGAGGAGCTTCTGGCCCGCGTCGCAACGGGCAATGACGTCACTTCCCGCCTCCCCTCCGAAGGGCTGGCAGGCGATGACGTCATCGGGGCTGTGCCATCGGGGGATTTTCCCTTCCGCGGCGAGTGAGCAGTGCGCCCTCGTTCGCGTCCCCCAATCGTTTCGCCGTCCTGTGTAATGAGTCTGACAATATATCTCTTGCACCCGAAACGATAGACGCACCCCCCAGCCCAAACGCTCCTCCGGTCGCTCCGGTTCCGGTCGTTCCGGTTCCGGTCGCTCCGGACTCCGGAACCGCCCTGGTCCCCCCGGCAATCCCGCGTGCACCACGGAAGCCCTCCTGGGAGCGAAGGCTCCCGAAGCGCTACACCGTCGCGGCAATCCCGGCTCCCAACTCGCTGCACCTCCCGCTTGAGTTCACGTCCACCGATAGCGCTGCGAAGCGTTCGACCAACGGGCTCGTGGACTGTGGCGCGACTTCCGAATTCATCGACTCGGAGTACGTCGCTGCCAATCAGTTCCCGGTCCGACGGCTTTCGCAGCCGATCCCTGTCTTCAATGTAGACGGCAGCCCCAACGAGGCCGGCTACATCCGGGACATCGCGGACGTGGTTCTCACGTACAAGGGTCACAGCGAGCGCGTCCAACTCGCGGTCACGCGCCTCGGCAAGGAGAAGCTCATCCTCGGGTATTCCTGGCTCCGGAAGCACAACCCGGAGATCAACTGGGAAACCCGGGAGGTCAAGATGAGCCGCTGCCCTGCCGGTTGCGCTACGTGCACCACCGAGGCTCGTTCCGAGCGCCGTGCGGCTCGCTCCGCCGCGCAGTTGCTCAAGCGGCTACGCTCCGGTCCGGTTCCGGCGATCTGCGTCGTAGACGTGGAGGACCGATCGGACGAGGACGAGGACGACTCCGAAGACCCTCCGGGGCCTCCAGAGAATGACTCCGAAGACTCCGGTACCGAGGACGACGACTCCCAGATCGAGGAAGGGGACCGGATATTCTATACCCGGTTCACCCCTTCCGAAGACATCCGGGCCACCGGAACCGTTTCACAGCGGTTAGCGGAGGCGTTCGCCCGGAACTCCGCGCCCCCTCCGGACTCCATTCCGGAATGGGCCCGGGAGTTCGAGGACGTCTTCAACCGGGAGTCGTTCGACTCGTTACCGGAGCGCCGGACCTGGGACCACGCTATCGAACTCGTCCCGGATTCGAAGCCCGCGAACTGTAAGGTCTACCCGATCTCTCCCCTCGAGCAGCGCGAGCTCGACGCGTTTATCGAGGAGGGATTGGCGACCGGACGGATCCGGCCATCCAAATCCCCGATGGCGTCCCCCGTCTTCTTCGTCAAAAAGAAGGACGGAGGCCTCCGGTTCGTCCAGGACTATCGCGCGCTCAACGCGATGACCGTGAAAAACCGGTACCCGCTCCCTTTGATCAACGATCTTATTAATCGATTGAAAGGAGCCCGGTACTTCACAAAGCTGGACTTCCGGTGGGGTTTCAACAACGTCCGGATCCGCGAAGGCGACGAGTGGAAAGCCGCGTTCCGGACTAACCGGGGACTCTTTGAGCCCTTGGTGATGTACTTCGGCCTGACCAACTCCCCCGCGACCTTCCAGACAATGATGAACGACATCTTCCAAGATCTCATCTTGTCCGGGGACGTCATGATATACCTCGACGACATCCTCATCGCACATTCCGACCTCACGCGCCACCGGGAGATCGTCCAGGAGGTCCTCCGGCGGCTCCGGGAGCATAAGCTCTATTTGCGCCCGGAGAAGTGTGAGTTCGAGAAGTCGTCGATCAAATATCTCGGGGTGATCGTCTCTCACGACCACGTGGAGATGGATCCGGTCAAGGTCGCCGGAGTCGCCGCTTGGCCGGTCCCGGAGAACAAGACGGACGTGCTCCAGTTTGTCGGGTTCACGAACTTCTACCGGAGGTTCATCCGGGACTTCTCCGACATCGCCCGGCCCCTGTTCGACTTGTCGAAAAAGGGCACCGCGTGGCGTTGGAGCGAACCGGAGGCCACCGCTTTCCAGGCGCTGAAGGACGCGGTGACCACGGACCCCGTCCTGATCCTTCCGGACGAGGCCCGGCCGTACCGGCTCGAAGCGGACAGCTCCGACCGGGCTTCCGGTGCGGTTCTCTCTCTCAGGAGGGTCCGGACGGGAAGTGGCATCCGGTAGTGTTCTACTCCAAGAGCTTGAGTCCGGTCCAGCGCAACTACGAGATCCACGACAAGGAGATGCTCGCGATCGTCCGCGCGCTCGAGGAGTGGCGACACTTCCTCGAGGGCTCGCAGCATCCGGTGGAGATCTGGACCGATCACAAGAACCTGGAGTACTTCCGGAAGTCGCAGAACCTCAACCGGAGGCAGGCGCGGTGGTCGCTGTACCTGTCCCGGTTCGACTTCACGCTCCACCACAAGCCCGGACGCCTGATGGGGCGACCGGACGCGCTGTCGCGTCGCCCGGACCACGGAGCGGCTCCGGACAACCAGGACGTCACCCTCCTGTCTCCGGAGCTCTTCCATGTCCGCGCGATCGAAGGTGTAGTGGTGACCGGTGAAACGGTGCACCTGAGTAAGGGCTGCAGAATGGTGACTTCGCGAAGAGCGGACTCTAACACAAAACCCACACACACACACACAACTCACTACAACCAGTACAAAGTGCTAAGATTGAGTTCGGATCCTTCTGAAGTATACAGATAAGATGAATTCTCTCTTTTATTAAAGTGGGACAAGTATCGACTCGACAAGTTTTGGTAGAACTAAGTTCGAGATTACAATAGCTTCAGGTAGCTACCAACCGAAGAACAATCGCGAACACACGAAAACACAGACAAGGGGTTTCGGGTGTAAGGATGTTTTGTTGTGAAAGTCTCCCCGGCTCAAGTCTCAACGACTTTAACACGGACGTGAACGGCTTCCTGACGGGCGCTTGACCAGGCCAGGCAAGGGAACAACGACTACGACCAGACTGCTAAACGCGTACAGGTTCCAATAGCCCAACTAACCGAAATATGACCAGGCTGCTAAACGCGCACAGGTTCCAATAGTAACGGCCGCCTGCCTCTAGCAACTTAACTGAGGACTTTATCGAATTCTCGTCGTGACCCTCCACGAGACGAGGTGTGCTTATCTGGAACTGCTGCCGTGACCCTCCACGAGACAATAGCGTGTACCACCAGAAGCCTTGCAAGCTCAGGAATCAGCAGTTAGCTATAACTGATAAATCTCAAGTTCGCGAAATTGTTAATGGATCAAGACAAAGATATGTTTTTGGTACACAAATCTCCGCAGATACAGAGGACACCAAAGCCTTTAGGACAGAACTAGCTGATGGGCTATTTCCTGGGGCGAGGATGAACTACTGTAATGCGTGCTCTAGGTGCTATTTTATAGGTTTCGCTAAATACATGACAGACTGATATGAGTAAACAGGACAAAGGAAAATGAGTAATGAAACGGATTCGGAACGGAATATAACGGCCACGCGTCCTCTGTATAGTGTCCTTGGTGAGGCTCGGCATCTTGCCAGTCAGCGCGAATGACCAGCCGAGCCATATTGGATATATCGCGGACATGCCGCGGGTTCGCGAACACGTCTTCCTCCTGCCGGGCCTACGCACTAGGCCGGCTTGGTCGGTAATCCGCTAGGATTACGTCCCACAGCGCTGTCAGAGCTCTACGTCTCCCTCCGGCTTGGTTTCGAACCCACATGTTCGCCCGGCACAGTCCCAGAAAGGATATTGAAAATCGCGATCGACAATCAATTCCCCTTTTGGACTGTGCAGATCCCGCGAAAGTGCTTGCGCACTTCTCGGTACATCGACATGATCCCATGATGGTCCGGGTGAGGCCGGACACTTGGTTTACTGGGTACAGAGGGTTCGCTAACACAGTACTTCGGGTAGCGAACTGGTCCAATGTCCGTCATTGTGGTACTAGGTCACTTCGCTACTTCGAACATGACTTCGCTACCTCGCTATCTGCTATGTTTCCTGGTAATGCATGATCCACACAAAGGGTGTCTGAGCTTTTGGGTATATATCTCCGGGGTATGGTATCTAGCCTGCAGGGCAAGCCACGTCCTATCACTAGGATCTGACTCTATCTGTCGGAGCTCGCTACTCTTCTAGGACTGTCTTTGTCTGGCTCCCATTTGGTAGCGAACCGAGTCAAAGTACAGATCCTCAGAATAGGAATCCTCTAGCATCATTAATACGCAACCAGCAGCGCGGAGCTCAGCTCTGGTTCTAATTGTATATCACCGAACGGGAGTCCTCTAGCCGTATGCTAGAAGTCGCTAAAAAGCGTGATTACACGGCTGGTCCGCTACCAGTCGTATCATCTCCCCCTCACTAAATATCAACCGTCCTCGGTTGCCCATTTAGTGGTCTAAGAATGATAGCTTCT
>JARJCN010000179.1:0-35099 GCA_029282135.1 Mycena belliarum
ACGCATGCACCGACTAACGCCGATGTATAGCCGTCCACGTCCCCTCGGCCTGCGCGCTTCATTTTCTTCTCGTCCCTCCTTCCCCTCCTCCCCGCCTCTCTGTCATTGAACCACACGCTCTCCGCTGACCCCCACGCTAGTTCTTCTTGCGCACCGTGAGCACCATCGTCCTCGCGCTGCCCGCGCTTACCGGCGTGCGCGTCTGCGGGGCTCAGCAGCAACACGATGCTGAACCAGGTCAGCACGGACGTGAGCGCGCGCAGTACTAGTTTCCACGAGTCGTGGACGGCGCCGATCCACGGTGACTCGAGTTGCAGCTATGATGTGCTCATCACCCTCCTCGTCGAGGTACACCTAATATTTTCCTTTCACTCTGGACTGCAACGAGAGACGGATACAGCGTGGCGCAGCTCGGCCCTTCTGCGCTCGCGGCATTCGCGCTCTTCCTGCTTGTGATCCCACGGACTCGCTCCAGGAACGCTGGCGAGCCAGTCTTTGTGGCGCGCCAGCATGCAGTGCACAAGTGCGAGGGCTGGGGTGGCGGGTCTTCAGTCTCCCTCACGGCTGCGCTGCGGCGGTCGCTCTCTGGGCTGCGCGCGCTTTCAACGCGATTTACGGAGGCGGGTGAGAAAACAAAAAGAAATGCTCAAGAAACAGTGCTTCAAATACTTAAATTATCATGTGACCCTCCCCGGGATTTCCGGGGGACAGCCAGCATTCAGCTGAAGCACTCTAGATGGATTCCGCGAAAGGTTGGTATTGAACTCAGGAATAATATGAGCGCTGCGATAAATATAAACAATGCCGTTGGCGCGCCGACTCCCGAGCGCTCGGATCACGTTTGGCCTCGCCGGTACACGTGGCACATCACTTTATGCTTGCTTCCTCCCCCCATACGCGATTTCCCGCCCGAGCGTTCCTATACCCTGGCGAGAGCTCGTCACACAGGCTCACGAGGCTAGGCCACTACTAGGAGCTGCGATACCCGTCGTCCACATTGCCGCCCTCTACGTCCCATCTCAGCCACTCGCGCTCCGACCTCCAGCGTTCAAACTTCGTTCACACCGCACGCTCGCACGCCGCTCTTCCCTCGCATCTCAGCCACTCGCGCTCTGACCTCCAGCGTTCAAACTTCGTTCACACCGCACGCTCGCACGCCGCTCTTCCCTCGCATCTGCATCTGCGCGTCTGCTGCAACTAGGCGGCGCGTGGCGCGTCCGTGCGCTTCGGCGTCGCGTTCCATCTCCTCGCCACTTGTGCTCCCCAGGTCCACCGCCGCCTTTTCCGTCGCCCCGCCACTCCGGTCGCTTCCGCGCCCCACGCTGCCCCGTCCCGTCTTACGCCGCTCACCTTCCTCTCTCCCGCGCTCTGATTTTCTGCGCGGGACCTCGTCGATGCGCCCGACCACGCTGCTGCGAGACACCGCGCTGCGTCCACTCCCGGCTTTCACTGCTGAGCCAACGGCCGCCAGCGCACGTTGCCATCCGTCGCTGAAGTCCAGCGCCGCGCTGCGTAGTCCCGCTGCGCGGACAGACTTCTATCTGCCACAGCGCAGATCTCGGGCCTGGGGCAAACGAGCGCTGTCGCGTCCGAGAGCACGCTGCCGTCGGACGCTCGCGCTCGCAAGCCCCGTCGCCGCTGTCGCCGCCCTGTCCGCCACTGCGCTCCCTGCGCAACTCGTTCCAACAACCTCGTGCACGCTACCCTATTCCGTCGCGTCCCGCTTCCCCCGCGTTCACGGTTCTGCGCTGGGCCTCGACCCCTTCCCTATGCGCCGCTCTCTCCGACGTGCGTGTCCGCACGCGTCCGAGCCGCGAGGACGCTGCCGTCGCCACCGTGTCTGTCCCGGCGCTCCCGCCCGTGCGCCTCGCCCTTTTTCCCCACGCATCCGCAACTCCCATCGCCGCCCTGTCCGTCTCAGCACCGCCGTGCTCGCCTCCGTACTAACGCAAACCTCTTTGACCCCACCGATCGCGTCGTACTCTGGGTTCGTGCGAGTGCGTACTCCGCGGCACCGTGTCTCTCCTTTGATCCCACGCAGAAACCATGCGCAGGCCTCTCTTTCAGCGCCGTCAGTCGTTCGGGCGATGTTTTCAGCCCCATCGTCCCACCGGCGCAGTCATCTCCCATAACTCAGCACTATGCGCGGCCTGCCCCTCCGAGCAAGAGGAAGCCCCGTGGCGACGTCTAGCGCCACACTTCGTACTACGTTTGGTCCATTTTCCCAGCGCTTCACGTCTTTTTTTCTTCCACCCAAGCTCTATTGCGCACAGGAGGACCTCGTACGCAGGTAAGTCGCTCACCATCATTTTATACTTGAAATATACGCTGCTGTGTTGAATAGATGGGACCGAGGCTCACCGTTATGCGCCCGGGGCGCGGGCTTGAAGCTTGGTATTGGACTAGATTGAACTGCGCGCGGCGCGGGGCGCGAGCAGCGGTTTTGTCAGCGGGGAGGGCTGCGGCGACTCAACGCGCTGCGGGTAGTCCGGACGTGGAATCGCCGCTGCGTCTCGATCTGCGGAACATGTACCGAACGTATCGCACATTGGTGTGTCCGATATATATTCGTATCGCTTGTTCTGACTCGGAACCCTCAGAGAACAATCACGCCTCAAGTCTCGTCGATATTCGGCGACTTTGGCGGGGGTTATACAAGCTATCAGTGTGTTTTTATTGGGGCGTCTACTATCTATCCCTCATTTCCTTTCTATAATCTGAACTTAAGCTGTTAGATTTCGATCCTTCCAAATCCCAGGCTACCAATTAATTCAAGCTTTGAACCGAGCTTGAACTGACCTAAAACAGGCCATCGTATGAATTTCAGTCGTTCGCTGTTTTCTTTAATCTAACCTTGACCAGTAGATTACACGACTCCTGGGTACGCTACCCCTCGATCCCTTGGATACCTGCCGACGTATTCACCCAGTTAAGGCTGCCTACTATCTATCTATGGATTATCACCCATTCTGACTCCATTGATCTTAATCTTACATCATCTATCAACTCCAACTGCGTTGCAGCCCAAGCGCTTGAGCTGCAACTTCAAACGAACTCTGGTTCGTGAATCATTATCTTTCACATCCTTCGTCGTGAATTGATCAGCAGCTAACGGCCTTCAGATATGCCGACCCAAGAATGTAGTCTAACGAGCTACAGGAAGCGCTCACCTGGATTTCACTTCAAGCAAGCAACGGTATGTGGCTTATCAAGTATCACATCGTTCATTCTGACTGAGGCTGTTGGATGGTCATCGTAACGGCCTTTAGATCTCAAAGCACCGCTCCAAGCTCGGATCGACTTCGAACAAGTTAAAGTGTCTTCTCCTCCGTCGGATCCTTTATTCTGAACGGACAGTTAGACCTTGGTTCGATTGAACTTCAAAAAATCAAACCCGCCAATCGATTCGGGCCCCTAGATTGACATCTCGTGAGTTGTAGATAAGCCTTTGCATCGTTCGCTGATCTTGACTTGAATAAATTTTAACTCCAATGACCTTAGAATTCCCAGCCGGAGTTCGGCGTTCGCATTGGCTTCAATCGGATAAGTATCTCATTCTTCATTCAACTTTCTGGGTTGGCCACTAACCACGCGCTCCAAGTTGTCTTCGCGCGCTCGGGCCCCGCTGTTTTGCGCGAGTGTGGATTCAAATGAACACAGGACTTGGGGCTCGGCGGCACAGGTGCGCAGATCATGTCGCTTGAGCCCGTTCTGGGCAGAGCACGCCACCCACGGGGCCTGTGGTTGGGAGAGGAGAGTGCGCATCGTCGCACGGGTGGACGAAGGCACGGACGACTGCAGTGCCCGTTGCGCTGGCGTACGCATGCGCACGCGCGTCCGAATCTCCGTGCGCGGAAATAGATAAGGGGTGGAGCGGCGGGGGCGCGCAGACACTGCTAGGTGAAAGGGCGGCGGGGCGGCACACGCGTCGGTCCATGGACATGGGGGGCCTGCCCGTCCTCAGCAGAGGAAGCCGCACGGAGGCGGCTACGCCTGCTGCGTGGTCCTGCGGCGGTGAGGCCCTCGCGCGAGGAGGAAGGATGATCTCAACCATAAGTACTGTGTAAGTATCGTATGCACAATCAATGCATATTATGCGTTATTCATCCCTTCCTGGATGACTGGCATGGACTCTAAACGGGCCCAGAATCCGAAGCTGGCCACAATTTAGCTTCGTCTACCGAAAAAACGAAAAAAAACCTGTTTTGATAGAGAAAAACATATACTCAACCCTTACACGTGATCCTCCCAGGGAAGTCCAGGGAGTTCCCGGGAGCTCTCACACGCCTCTTACAGGCGAACCCGGGAAAGCCTGAGGTCTAGGGAGAGCGCGACGGCTCTCGTAGCCTAATCGCTCTCCCCTCGCGCGAAATTGCATCAGATCACCGGCCCGGTGACCGACGTCACGTCGTGACGACCGCTGCCAGCGATGCAGTCGTCCCCCGCCACCATAGTCCTGGACGCTCCCGCTGCCTGCGCCCGCCCTAACCCGCCCACCGCACTCGCAAACGCCTCAACGCCGCCGCCTCGTGCCCCGCTCCCCACGTGACGCCGCCGCTGCCGTGCCCGCCCGCTCACGAATCGTCTCACTGTCCCCCGCCCTCGCTCGTTGCCCTCTGCTCCCTGCATCTTGTTCCCCGCGGGCCCGCGCCTTCGCCGCCGCCCGTGGGCGTCTGACCTCTACCGCCCCTGCCCGCGCGTCCGAGAGCCTTGAGCCCCCTTCGTTCATCGGACGCCGACACGTACAAGGTGCGTCCACTGCACTTGTACCTAATTCTAACGCTGACACCCGTACAGCTGCAGCAACCCTCGCTCCCCTCATGCACGCCGATTCCAGCTCGTTGATTCCACGCCCCCGCTCAGTGGACGTCCCGCCCGCTTGCATGCGCGCATAGCGCTCAGTCCGCCATCAGTCGTCACCCCGCCACTTCTACGGCATGCACACGCTACGACGCCGCTGAAAGATCCTCCGCCCGCCGCTTTCGCATACGCACCGCGTCGCCCGCCAACCCGCCTCGGCCCCGCCGCTCAAGCCGCCACTTGCGAAGTGCCGCGTCCGCTCGTGTTCTGCGGGACCAACGCGAGCGCGCGAGCGGACGCATCCGCTGCTTCCTCGCGATCGGCATAGGTCCACGCCGGCATGCGCGCCGCCCGTCCCGCACTCGACTGCGCTGCCGCCACGTCCCCTTAGCCACCACTGCCCGTCCGCCGTGCCGCGCGCACAGACTCGCCTGCGAATCCGCGGTCGAGGTGCGCGCGCGGCTCACGCATCGCTGCCCGTCCTCCTTCGTCCGCCGCCTCCTGCGCCACCTCGCCGTCACGCGCGATAGTCTCCATCGCCGCAACACGACTTTGCATCCCTGTCCTCGTGCCACAGCGCCGCTGCCGCTCTCGTACTCGAGGACGTCGAGCCCGTCTCGGACGCGGCCTGCACAATCGAAGACGAGGAGCAACGCCTCCCCGCGCGCGCGATCGACGCGGTGGCCGGAGGGATGCGCGCGACGTCGCACGCCGATGTCCCAGCGGCGGATGTCGAGGCGGGCGGGGAAACAGGAGGCGGGAGACGAGGCGCCGCCGCACGACGCAGGGGACGTCGCAGCGGGTAAGTCGCGCCTTTCGATTCGCGGTGCTGCCACTCATGACGCCGACGCAGCTCTCCAGCGCCCGCCCGCTGCTTCCACCCCCGCCGCGGCGCATGCACGCCGCATGCCCGCAGCGCTCGGGACGCGCCTCGAGGCTCTCAAGTCGGCGGGCTCCCTCGCGCCTCCCATCTCCCACTTCGCCCGCACGCTCGCAAGTCGTGCCCGCGCTTGCCAGCCGCCATCCCTCCCGGAACCCGCCTTGATGCCGCCGTCCTGCGCTCACACTGAAATCGGCGTGCTCGCAGCACCGACCGCCATCGTCGCGCGAGTACCTCGTCCGTACAGGACCTCGGGCGCTGCGCTCAGCGCTGCAGCCCGCGCCGCCTACGCACCTCCCACGCTGCTCGCAAGCCCCGTCCCCGCGCCCCCTCCCCACGCTCGCGCCGCTCGCGTTATCTAGCCCCGTCGGCCGCCCTGTTCGCCTCTGTGTCGTCCCGCTCGCCGTCTCGCCCCGCGCGTTGTGCAGCCCGTTCGCGCCCGCGTTCACCACTCCTTTCGCAAGCGCCGTCGCCTCCGCCCTCTCGTTTCGCCTTGCACGCGGCCACGCTGCTGCCCCGCCTTACGTCCGACCTCGCGTTCGTCTCGCTTGTACCGTCGTAGCTGGCTCCGCCTCCCGCTCTTTCGTTCTGCCCACCGCCCGCCGTGCCGCGCGTGCAGACTCGCCCGCGAATCCGCAGGTAGCCGTGCTCGCGCGGCTCCGGAGTGTAACGTGGCGCCGTCAGCGCTCGTGCTCACTGCTCTGCATCACGATCAGCCCAAAGCGCTGGAACAGCAACGCGTCACCTACGTCAACCCGTCCGTCTGTGTCCCCCTCCCCATCCGCGTCCGAGTCACATTCGTGCCGCTGCTCGCGCGCATTCGTACGCGTCGGGCTCAAGTCGCGCGGCGCTGTAGCTCGCGAACCGCCGCCCTCCGCCTACCAGTCCACCCCCGGACACACCCCCTGCGTCGCCGCTCCACGCGCAAGTCCCCGCCCTCGATCCCGCTCTCCGCCCCTCCGACGTACGTGCCTTCGGAGCGCCCGTGCGCCTGTACTGCCGCCCATCCTTGCGTTCCCTGGCGCGCAACTCGCGCTTATCCACTCCCACTCACGGCCGTCGTGGCCGTCGCCGTCCTCGCTCGCAGCGCCCCACTCCCTCGCCGCGCCGCACGCCACCGCTGCCTCGTCTGCGCTGTGCACGCGATTATCTACTAACGTACGATGATTTACTTATCACGTTCTATTGCCGACTTACCACTTTCAATCAGGTACACTCTATGTATAAACGTCGTCACTCGCCGCAAATCCATCTCGCGAGCGCGGGGACTACGCGCGACACCCTCGTCCGTCCGCTCCCCTCTCGTCACCACTCTCGTTCCCGATGCCCTGTGCGCCTCCGCTCGCGCACGACGAGTCTGTGCTCCATACGGTACGCTGCCGCAGGGACAATATCAAAGGCTAGCTACGTGCTAATTGTAAGACTAGCTATTGCCCTAACGCCGCCGCGCAACGCAGCGCTTCAACTTGCGCGGCGGTCGCATCCTGGCACGCCCCCGCCGCTCCGCACAAGTTCACGCTGACGACGTGCAAGCGGCGTCTCTGCTGGCGCCTTCCTGCGTGCGCGCAAGTCCGCGTTCGCGCCGCTGCCGGAGGTGTTCCCCGCGGCTTGCGTTGCGCGGGATTGCATCAAAGTCACCGCCTTGCGCGCCCGCCAAACTCGGACGCGACACGCGGTCGGTGTTGCGCAAGACCCGCCCACGCGCGTCTCCTCCGTCCCAAATTGTCCGCGATCCGTTCGATTCGCGCGGGACGTCACCCGCTCTCGCGAGTCCCCGCGCCGCCTAGCCTAACCCGCCCGTGCAAGTCCCTCCCCTCCTGCACACGCCGTCCGCTGTCCGCCGTATGCCGTCTGCTGTCCCTGCGCCGCTGACGCACGCTTTGCAGCATCCAGCGCTCGCTCGCTTCGCAGCGAGTGCATCTCCCCTGTCCTCCTGCGCCGTCGCGCGATTGCCCACTCGTCCGCGCAATCCGACAAGCCGTTTCCGCGTGGAGGAACGTATTCTTGCACTTACCGCTGCCTTCCAATATTTCCCCGCGCGGAGTTCAATAGTGGTTTTCCTCGCGCTGACAAACACATCGAAGCCCGTGCGCGCGTCGAACGGACGGACCCGGAGATCGCAGGCTGGAAAGTTAGCGCAGTAACAACTATGATCCGAAAAAGTGTGTAGCCAGTCAAATATTGCTCGCAATTAAACATTTATTCCGCGCAGAGTGCCTCAATGCAGGCGTCTCGTCTCCGCGCACTCAATTGCACGGGATTCAACCCGGTATCAAGGTGCGTCGTCGAATCATCATTGTTATTTTCGTTCTCGCTCGTGCTAATAGACCATCGCTCGCCCTTCGCATTTGAACGCGAGCCGACACCACCCTCCAGTCCTAAGCACCTCGTAAAATGCGGTCGGACACACGCGTTCCCTCTTCGTGGCCGCTTCCGAGGCTTTCCTGCGCGGGTGGTCAGTCCCTAGAAGCCAGCACCGTCGACGCTCCTTCACTCGGAGGATCGTTCACGTCGCTGGCTTCTCAGGTACCTGCGACACGCAGCGAGATCCCTTGCAGCGCTGCGTGGGTGGTGTATCTAGGTGCACCTCTCCATCTCGTTTGATCCTCTTTCTCTGTCATTTCCAATGATCTCATCGTTCAATTGTGCACCCTGGATCCCTGAAGGGCCTCGCTCGAGCGTCCTACGCGCAGGAGCGCCACCGAAACATTTCCCGTTGGGGACATGCTATTTTTGCAGAACTTCTCCCGGACTCATGGTGATTCTGCCGCAACGACTCTCTTGCTTCCTACCACCATCGTCTCTCTGTGTATTCAGCACTGAATCTCTGCTCGATCCTTCGTTCCTTGCTGGACTAGCCTGGCTATCGTCTTGGGACCTTGTGATGCCCTCTACTCCGTGAATTTTTCGACTCTGTGGCCAAACTTGGGGCTGTACTCGATCTCTCAAGATGTCGGCCGTTAGCGCTTAGCGCTCGCTTATTCCTTCGCGTGGCGTGGTCTGGATCCTGGAACGCAGCGCGTTCGGCTAATGTCCGCTTTGACCGAGTGCGATTTGGTGCCGCCGCTTGTTCTCGTGCCCGCCCTCGATGGCTGTGATTTATGACAGTTTCTAAACCATTTCCTTTGTGCTCATGCCGAAGAACTTTATAGGGGAAGTTCTCGAACTTCGCGCCCGGTGGTACCTCTGAATGTAGTCCTTCAAGTGCTCTTCGCTCCTTTAACCACGCAGGAATTCGCGACCGGCCAAAGTTACCTGCTCCCGTCTGAGGTCCTCACCCTCCTTTGTAAGCACCTCGGCTCGCCATAGGTCGTCACGGATGCTTTGCCCAATGATGAAGAGACCTACGAACCGATGACGGGATACTTCGATCTCAGGGCCGACAAGGTCAACAACTTGTTTCTGTCGCCCGTAACGAGGTAATGTCTCATTACTCCGGCTACTGGGTAATAACGACCGCGGAATGACCTTGACTAAAGATTCGTACCCGGGGCTCGACTACCGGCTCTCAGGCTCCGGGAGCGTCAGGACATTCATTGATGTGATTAAGTGACCGTGTTCTGACTCAAATTGGAGTTGATGTTTCTCAGAAATATTGCTGCACGATGGAGGTCTCCAGAACGACGTCCAGTCTATTTATCTACTGGGCGCCTGCAAGGGAGAAGCTTAGTCGACCACATGCCATGTTCATGCCTTCAAAAATGGTGGTCGGATAATCCGGACATCAAAAATTGATGTGCTCTTCGGGGAGCTCTATGGGTGGAGTGAGATCTTGCCATATGTGGTGCGTCAAGTTTGGACATGCTGGCACAGCGGGAGACATACAGGGCCAGAATAGCGGACAGACTCCGGGAGATGCAGGAATATAACTGAAAAGGCTGATTTGGTGAACAGTCGAATGGCAACATCACAGAACCATGAAGTGTTGTATACCACCGGAAGCGGATTTTTGAGGAGAATCTGATTGACCGCGGGCCGGAGGAGATTGGGACACAGGGCAGAGGCGCAAGGCGGATTTGATGAGAAAGGCCATTGGGAGCGATGCGTGGGATGGGGGCGTGACAAGTACGTGTCGGAGATGTGAATAGCGTGTCATTCAATGAGAAACGGAAGTGTGCGAAGAGACGGCGGAGATCGGACAAGCGGTGACAGTGCGGCGGAGGATCGGAGTGTAGAAAAAGACTTGCCCTGGTCAATTAATGTCGGCCCAAGTCAAAATCAGTAGGATCATTGACCGGCTTGAAGGTCATTTGAACTTGTGTCTTCAGTAATGTAACCGAAGACCCAAGTCAGATTCAACTCAACTGTACATTCTGACTTGTTCTATCAACTCAAGGTCAAAATGGATAGTATCACTGACCGGTTGAAGGCTATTGGCCTTGTGTTCTGTTACGCGCTTCCAGAACAAAGTCCAAATCAAGCATCATTGGACCGCTTCGAAGTGGTCGGACTTGTATTCTGTTACATTGATGCACTCAAGTCATTGGTACATTCCGACTTGTGAGAATAAGGACCTCGATCCATTGCCCGATCTTACCGATCTCACATTCTTTGCTTGAATATCTGGAGTGTACAGAGTCAGCGCGCATCTGATAATCTCGCTCGGAGGACTCAACCGCTTTCAAGGGTTTGGCTTCAATGCATCAGGCACGGAAGTTGCACTCTGATCACTGATCAAAATGACACTCTTATGGCGCCACTCACACAAGGCGGCGGTCAAGTGCGCATCTGCCGTGTGATACCAGACACAAGTCTTGGTCATTGTAAACTTTTCGACTCGGAAGTGTAACAACGGGAGACAAGAGATCAGCCGTGTGATACCGGGTTAGCATAGTTAGGCAGCCGTGTAGTACCACCCCCGAGTCTCAGTTAAAGTAAATTTTTCCAGACAGATGGATTCGGAGTGTAATAACGGGAGACAGGATAGCAGCCGTGTGATGCTGGGTTAGCATAGTAGAGCAGCCGGGAAATCCCACTCACGATATGCATACCGATCCCACATAGTCCGCAAATGAATAACACGAGGAAATGCTTCCCCACAAGACAAGCTTTGGCCATAGTGAATTCTTTATCCAGACAAAGACAAAAGTGGCAATTCATAAGGTAACGGACAAGGCGCGGGACCATGTTCAGATATAGAATCAACCATTTTTGAAGGGGATCCAAGCTAGAGAAGTCCCAAGTCCCAACGGCCACACGCGCTGGCACAGGGAATATTTTTGGGTGTGTTTTGCTCAATCGTTAATTAAACAAAAATAATAAACCAACTCAACGGGCAATGTATCGGGCCAAGTCGAGATGGCCAATTGATCAGTTTTCAAAGGGCTTTCAGATGATATAGGTTCGAGAGGTCAACACTTAGCCGATCTCACCCAACGAGTATTTTCCTTGGAGTATTTATCAGACGCGCACCAGACAAATGTGACAAGACGAAGGGGTGCGTGCGTCAACCAAGGTATCAGACACCCGGCCAAGGGGCAAAGAGATATAAGGACATGGGAGGTTGTCGTAAACTAAGTCCGCACTGTAGAGCTCATCGACCAGGAGACGAGATCAGAAAGGTTGTATACCACCGGAAGCGGATTTTTGAGGAGAATCTGATTGACCGCGGGCCGGAGGAGATTGGGACACAGGGCAGAGGCGCAAGGCGGATTTGATGAGAAAGGCCATTGGGAGCGATGCGTGGGATGGGGGCGTGACAAGTACGTGTCGGAGATGTGAATAGCGTGTCATTCAATGAGAAACGGAAGTGTGCGAAGAGACGGCGGAGATCGGACAAGCGGTGACAGTGCGGCGGAGGATCGGAGTGTAGAAAAAGACTTGCCCTGGTCAATTAATGTCGGCCCAAGTCAAAATCAGTAGGATCATTGACCGGCTTGAAGGTCATTTGAACTTGTGTCTTCAGTAATGTAACCGAAGACCCAAGTCAGATTCAACTCAACTGTACATTCTGACTTGTTCTATCAACTCAAGGTCAAAATGGATAGTATCACTGACCGGTTGAAGGCTATTGGCCTTGTGTTCTGTTACGCGCTTCCAGAACAAAGTCCAAATCAAGCATCATTGGACCGCTTCGAAGTGGTCGGACTTGTATTCTGTTACATTGATGCACTCAAGTCATTGGTACATTCCGACTTGTGAGAATAAGGACCTCGATCCATTGCCCGATCTTACCGATCTCACATTCTTTGCTTGAATATCTGGAGTGTACAGAGTCAGCGCGCATCTGATAATCTCGCTCGGAGGACTCAACCGCTTTCAAGGGTTTGGCTTCAATGCATCAGGCACGGAAGTTGCACTCTGATCACTGATCAAAATGACACTCTTATGGCGCCACTCACACAAGGCGGCGGTCAAGTGCGCATCTGCCGTGTGATACCAGACACAAGTCTTGGTCATTGTAAACTTTTCGACTCGGAAGTGTAACAACGGGAGACAAGAGATCAGCCGTGTGATACCGGGTTAGCATAGTTAGGCAGCCGTGTAGTACCACCCCCGAGTCTCAGTTAAAGTAAATTTTTCCAGACAGATGGATTCGGAGTGTAATAACGGGAGACAGGATAGCAGCCGTGTGATGCTGGGTTAGCATAGTAGAGCAGCCGGGAAATCCCACTCACGATATGCATACCGATCCCACATAGTCCGCAAATGAATAACACGAGGAAATGCTTCCCCACAAGACAAGCTTTGGCCATAGTGAATTCTTTATCCAGACAAAGACAAAAGTGGCAATTCATAAGGTAACGGACAAGGCGCGGGACCATGTTCAGATATAGAATCAACCATTTTTGAAGGGGATCCAAGCTAGAGAAGTCCCAAGTCCCAACGGCCACACGCGCTGGCACAGGGAATATTTTTGGGTGTGTTTTGCTCAATCGTTAATTAAACAAAAATAATAAACCAACTCAACGGGCAATGTATCGGGCCAAGTCGAGATGGCCAATTGATCAGTTTTCAAAGGGCTTTCAGATGATATAGGTTCGAGAGGTCAACACTTAGCCGATCTCACCCAACGAGTATTTTCCTTGGAGTATTTATCAGACGCGCACCAGACAAATGTGACAAGACGAAGGGGTGCGTGCGTCAACCAAGGTATCAGACACCCGGCCAAGGGGCAAAGAGATATAAGGACATGGGAGGTTGTCGTAAACTAAGTCCGCACTGTAGAGCTCATCGACCAGGAGACGAGATCAGAAAGGTTGTATACCACCGGAAGCGGATTTTTGAGGAGAATCTGATTGACCGCGGGCCGGAGGAGATTGGGACACAGGGCAGAGGCGCAAGGCGGATTTGATGAGAAAGGCCATTGGGAGCGATGCGTGGGATGGGGGCGTGACAAGTACGTGTCGGAGATGTGAATAGCGTGTCATTCAATGAGAAACGGAAGTGTGCGAAGAGACGGCGGAGATCGGACAAGCGGTGACAGTGCGGCGGAGGATCGGAGTGTAGAAAAAGACTTGCCCTGGTCAATTAATGTCGGCCCAAGTCAAAATCAGTAGGATCATTGACCGGCTTGAAGGTCATTTGAACTTGTGTCTTCAGTAATGTAACCGAAGACCCAAGTCAGATTCAACTCAACTGTACATTCTGACTTGTTCTATCAACTCAAGGTCAAAATGGATAGTATCACTGACCGGTTGAAGGCTATTGGCCTTGTGTTCTGTTACGCGCTTCCAGAACAAAGTCCAAATCAAGCATCATTGGACCGCTTCGAAGTGGTCGGACTTGTATTCTGTTACATTGATGCACTCAAGTCATTGGTACATTCCGACTTGTGAGAATAAGGACCTCGATCCATTGCCCTAGTATCATTCCGCCTCCCTGGCGAGCCTTTATTAGCAGAAAAAACACCCTAAAAAAAGTGTGTCCTGCCAGGGGCCCAGCGGCCCAGTGGTCTAGCGGCCCAGCGGCCCAGTGGGCCAGCGGCCCAGTGGCCCATCGTCACCCCCAGCAAGATCACGCTTTCGTTCCTTCAGAGCCCGAGGGAACGAACGCGTGACGCCGCCCCACCAGCCAGATCACGCTTTCGTTCCTTCAGAGCCCGAGGGAACGAACGCGTGACCCCGTCTCACCCGAAAGATCACGCGTTCGTTCCCTCAGATTCCGAGGGAACGAAAGCGTGATCCAGCATCACGTGATTTTTATGGGGGCGACGCGAGCCCCAATGCCTCACGATCAACTCTGAGCCACCGGTTCCACCGTGTCGATGCACCTCAGGCCCTACGGTGCGCCCGAGCACCGTATCGATTCTAATCAAAGCCTCGGCCCGATAATCATCACGCTGTGACACCCGCTGTCAACGCATCTTGTCCTTTCCCCACCATGGCTCTGGAGTCATCCCGCCGCCTGCGCACGCCCACCGAACCGCCGCCGCACTCTGCCGTCGCTCCTGGAGCTAATGCCGAAGCCGCAGCAGCTGCTGTTCTGGCTTCTGTCTTGCGCCCGCACCCTCGGCCCGCCCTCTCGCTCGAGCCTCGTCGCTCTCGCCCCCCCGCGTCTTGCTCGTTCTGCCCACGCTGCCGCTCCTGCTCCCGCCCCCTGGCGCTTCATGCGCCTTCTGTGTCTTGCCGCTCTGATACACGCTGCCATGTTATATCAAGGTGCGTCCGCTACGCCCTCAGTTTACCCTAAAGCTCGCTTGCGTACAGTCCCTGTGCGCCCTCCGGTGATGCCCTCGCCGTCCACCCATACCCCGTACCCGCACACTACGATCATCGCTCCGCGCACGTCCAACTGTCTCTCGCAGGCACAATGTGTCGCCGCCATTCCCGCCTCGTTGCTCAATCCGCCGCAGTGCGTACCCTTGCGCTCCCCGGGACCACCGCGGGCGGACTCGGGGGAGTGGAGCGCTCTCCACTCGCGCCTAGCGCCAATCATGATCTTTCGTGACGGGCCTGCGGAGCCCTCCTCTCTCAGCGTCGTGTTGCGATTGAGACTAGCGACGCCGCCGCTTCCGCTCGCATATACTCCCCGCCGCCCTCCCGCGCTGCGCACGAAGCCGCGCACGTCTCCTCGCTAGCGAATCCGCTGCGCGTTGCGAGTGCGCGGCTCGACCGCTGCGACGTCAACGGTCGCGCACGGGGTCCTCACCTCGTCCACCCTCGCACCCGCTGCCCGTGCAGCCGCGCCCATCCCGTCGATAAGCACGCCTGTTGCACGCGCTCAGCATAGGCAACCCCCCGACGGAGCCGCGATCGCCAACGATGCGCTGTGGCACTTTGCGCAGCCTCGCAGCCTTCGTAGGTGCGTCCTGTCCTCGCTCCTCCGCCCGCGCTCGCGTCGTTCCTCCAAGACCACGACAAGCCCACCCGCGCACATCGCTCGCGCTCCGCAGCGCCCGACGCAGATGCCGCCACCGACGCCGACACAGGCAGCGCCGCGCGATGCATGTGATTCGCCCCATGCGCGGCTGCTGCTGCATCAGGCGCGCCCGACACTCCTGTGCCCGCCCCCACGCCTCCAGTGCACGCGGACAAGCGTGCTGCACTTGTATAGGTGTCGTCTTCCGCGTCCTCTCTCGCTGTCCCTCGTGTCACGTCGAGTGCGGCGGCAGAAGGGCCGTGCCTTGCTCCCGTCCGCCCCCGCCTCCGTGTCCCCTGACGCAGGACCCCCGACGACCGACCTAACCCCTGCACCAGTCGTGGACGACGAGGCCCGCTCGCATTCAGCGGAGCGTCCCACTCCTGCCGCGCACAATTTCGTCGCCCAGTACGAATTTCGACACAGAGGCTAACGCGGCGGCTCCCTTTTTTCTGCCGTCCGCGCGCGCACGCACGCTCATACCCTCGTGGCGTGTCTCGCACGATCCAGCGCGTCCAGCTCGCCGCCGCTGTCCCCGCCCGTACACAGCACCCACATGCCCGTTCACCGCTCCAAGCCCGCTGCCGTGTACACGGCGCGCACGCGCGTATCTCAAACGCGCGGACAAACGCGCAGCGGGCGGAGTCGCATCCCGCTCCCCGCGCACCCGTTCGCCGCTTACACCGCTCACGCGCGGCGCACGCGCACACCTTGAACGCGCGTACGGGATTGCAGCGGGCGGACTCGTCCTGTGAGAGCGGGAGCGGGCGGTTGTTGCACGCTTTGCGCTATGGGGACACGGGGCAAAGGCCGCTCAGTCTCAGTCTGGCCCAATTAATCGAGCACGTGACCTTCTTGGGCTGGGTCCGTCGCTGACTAAGCCGCCGCGGATGTTTCCTTTCTCTTCGCCATAATTCAGCTCCTGTGAAAACCCCTGTCATTATATGATACCTTCCTTCCTTGAGGCTGCGGTCCCTCGTATTAGGCTTGAATACTTGTCAATCGTAGATCTTTATAAACCGAAGTTGATATGTACCAACCATTTATTTTTATTTTTATCATTATTATTTTCGTTTCGTTTGTGACTCCCCGTAGGCCGTAAGCAGCTAGCAAGCAAACTGTTAGAGTGTGTTACTCAACCAGGGTCTAAAGTAGCTGAGCCTTGTACAGTATGCCCCTACAAAAAAAGATTTGATTCAAACAAGTTAAACATTTATCGCGTGACCGTCCCCGGGAATTCCCTGGGACATCAGCTCGAATCCTTAGCACTTTGTTTCCCTCTTTTGGACAAGAATATATATTCATCTATGATGTTCAGAGGTGCTGTCTGAGCAGACACTTCACAACGTTGCTACGGTGGAGAATAGCCGCGCTCATAGGCACTGATCACGGCTATCCGGGCCGTGCGGAGCCTCTTGCTTCTCACCACCACAGTCGGTCTTTCTCCACCCATTTACCGTGCACCTGCGCACCCTCAAACGCAGCTCTTCTACTAGGCATATTCCCAATGCTGCCTACGACTTTCCTCCGACGATGCCTGGGCTATGGAGCGTCTGCGACGCGGATCTCGGCGCACAAGCACACGATCCTGATAAGGTGAACGGGTCGCATCCTATCCCTCCTTTTGGGTGTCTCTCTCTGTCCTCGGCGCAGCGCTCTCCGCTATCAAGAAAGCCCCCGAAGCTTGATCGATGGAGCTTGATTCTCAAGTGTAGGATCAATGTGCTCACGGGCGACTCGCACCTAAGCCCCGCCCTTCGGTGCGTCTCCTCCAACCTGTCCCATCCTGTCTGACCTCTATCTGTAGCGGAACCGACCGTTCCATCGCTGAGCACGGTGCAGCGTACGACGAGGACCCTCGCTCGCGCGACTCGCACCGTCCGCTCTCGCACGCAGCGACTACGCCACGCCGCGCGGGGACGTCACCGCGCCCGCTCTACACGTCCACCCAGAGTCGCGGAAGTCGGTCCTCCTAGCGCCTCCGCATGCCGCGACCGCCGATCCCCGAGTTACGCCCGCCTTCATACCCCACACCCCGCTCCGCTGCCCGCCGCGCACGACGCCGCCAACGCACCCCTTGCCGCACGCGCAGAGCTGCCCGCGCATCCGCGGGTCGCTGTGCTCGCGCGGCTCCGGGTGGTGACATGGCGCCTTTAGCATGCACCACAACCACCCCACGCCAGCAGCGCCTCATCTGCGTCAAACGCGCCGTCCCCCTCCCCCACCACACCCGTGTTCGAGTCACGTCGTACCCGGTGCTCGCCCGCGCGCAGACTCGGAGCAGCGCTGAGCCCCCTGAGCGACCAGCTCCGCAAAGCCGCTGCCCGCGTCTTGTGCGACGTCGGGGCGCTCTCCACGCGGGCGGCACTGGCGCGTCAACGCCGGCACGCGGACGCCTTGAGCAGCGTCGCGCTGCCTGCGGCTTTTACCGCGCCACTCCTGGTGCGACTCGCACCGACTTGTCTCGTGCGCCGCCTGCCTCGCACCCTGGATCCCTGGGCGTACGAGCCACACAAAAGTGACAACGTCACAGGGCTCAGCGCGACAGTCCCAGTTCAGGCCCCGCTCGGACACGCGGCAAACGCAGCAGGCGGGACGAAACACGCGTTGTCTCGCCCGCCCTCCCACCGATTTCCCGGCGCCTATTCCTCGCGAGCAGCGCGGGAGCGACGGCGCGGCGGTCTCGGGGCAGGCGCAAGCGCAGCGTGAGCGTGCACAATGCGTGCGCGCGCGCGGACAGCACACGTTGGCGCTTCCGCTGCCCGCGCAGGCTGAGGATAGCTGCTACTCAGCCACAGCAAATCTTTCCATGGGTATGTCAATCAACCTTTTCCTTGCACTCGTTCTGATTGCTTTCGTGTTCTGATTGCTTTCGTACATGAAGTACTTCCCTCCAGCGGCGCCGCAGCTTCGAGACTGAAGGCCTCGTTGCACTCCTAGTTAGTGAGTGCCTTAGACTTGCTTTAGCTTAGACTCGGGCGCTGTTGGCTCAAGCCTTGCCTGATACCTGACTTTCTCCCGACGTCAGCTCCAGACAATAGGCCCTGGACTTGCTACTACTGATACTGCGCGAAGCTGCCCTCATCTCAATGTAATCAAACTCGAATCGCAACTCACGTTGTTATCTAGGTTGGAATGGGCCGTTCCTATATATTTCGGTATAATCTAATCCGACTTGCTCTCGATTAACTTTGTAAGTTACCTAGATCTGTGTAAAAAGAGTGCATGGCCCAATTTTAAGGTAGTCCTTGACTGTCATATCTCGAATCAAGCGCTATCTGTCCACAGGTGAGAGTCGTTCGGATATCGGGTCAAATTGGTTGACTTACTCTTGACTTGCAAAGTACTGATGCTCAACTTGGACCGAGTCTCAAGCTCTCGAAGCGTGCTAGATGCTCTCAAGGCACCGGTTTGACACTTGCGTTCAAGTCCGAGGCAGCGCTGCTCAACTGTAATTTGATTGACTCCAAAGCTGTTTTGTGTCTCGACGTGCTACCGCAACTACATTGAAGGCATCGGCGGTAAGCAACCACCGTCTTGCTTTTTATGTAAGTTCGTGCTAAGGAGCGATCCAGACCCGCTTCGCAATAGAGCGGTGCGAGACTTCAAGTGGCCAAACCCGTTGATCTCGATCCTCGATCGCAGTCCCAACTGTACCTCTGCGCCTCCGAGTGTGGACTTTCGAAAAATGGTGGGCAGTCCGCCTTCCTCTGATTTCTCGCATCTGACTCTGTAGCGCAACTCAGACGCCTCCCATTGAATACAAGAGGGCGCGCAATCGCAATCGCAAAAGAAAATCAACTTGAAATCTGCATGCACAGTAGACGTAGGGGGCTGCCGATCGGGGAACATTGGCGCGACACGACTCGGAAAGAGTGGCGGGCGAACATGGCGGGAGCAGGGCTGTGCGCTGCGGCGGCGCTCGGCGGTGGTCGGGGATTCGCGGGAGGACGGGGTTGCTGTGCGCAGGACGTGGTTGGACGACGCTGTGGGCCGTCTTCGAGTATCTTGCTCCCAGCGGCGAGCGGCTACTGAGCCGGCGGGCTCTTGGCGCTAAGGGAGCGGGTACGGCGGATAGGGAAGCACAAGGCACCTTTACAATTGGGCCATATGTTTTGGGCACCCTGCCATTCTCCCTTCCATGAGGCTGGGGTCCCACTCACATAAGCATTCAATCCTATCCATTTCCAAATGTTTTTCAACGCTTGATACCATTCTTTTTCCGTCTCATTTTTGACTCCTCGAAAATGGCAAACAACGAGTAATTGACCCTTTCAAATCGGTTTGCTCATCAGGGTTTGAATGACCGGATATGAGAGACCCCCCGGGCCGTAGGGTGTCCGATGTTTTCGATAAGGAAACCCTCTTAGTCCCTCTATCACGGGACTCTCCCCAGGAGTTCCCGGGGACATCACACATCCGTAGCCCTCTCAGGGGAGTGTGAACTCATGCACATGGCGGCTGGCCAAAGCAGCCTCCTGCTACAACCGTGACGAGTGTTGCCCTGCCCGCGCGGTGGGCGCTTCTTGTGCAAGAATATTCATTTTCGCAAGCACGCGGGCCATTTTCTTTGGATTCAAGTACCACTCCACCTCTACCCTGGGACTAGAAATACTCGATTGAATATCGGTTTAGCGCTGGTTTAGCGCTCGGAGCCTGAGGCAGAGCACGGATCACGGCTAGCTCCGGCTTCACACACGTGGCCCCGCCGCTTGCTTCCCGCCACCACAATCGATTGTGCTCCGGTCCTCTAACGCGCGCCGATGAACTTGGGAACGCGTTCCATAATTTCAGGGTCATTAATCTAGTCTTCAGCTATCTCTTCTGGCATGGCGGCGTCTTCAAGGTGCGACAAACGCCTCTCTCTTGCACCCTTTTACTTGCTCGATTGTGATTTTCCTCGCGCAGGTCGTCTCGAACTTGTCTCGAACACATTGCAGCTTTGCGGCCGGCTGCTCTCCAAGGCGCTCATCATCATCGCCAACGCGCGCCCACGCCGAGGCCGACTGCATCCGTCAGACTGTGACTATCAGGTGTGCGCGCGCTTTCTTCCCCCCCCCTCTTCCCCTTCTTTCCTGCTTATCGGTCCTCGATCCATACAACCACCACTGATCCACGCCAGTTGTTCTTCCGCTCTATGACCCCGGCATCTTCACGCGCTCTACGCATGCGCCGTCGGCCTGTCCCTGCCTGCGCGCGCGTCAGCGGGGCGAAGTAACAGTGGTGCGTTGGAACTCGTCAGCGCAGACGTAAGCGGGGTAGACGTGTGTGCGCAGTTGTTCCACGCCGCGTGGACGGCGCCGATACAGGGTCTGTTGCAGCTCATTCGACCTAACCGAACAGGTACCGAAAATTGTTGCCAATTCACAGTAAGTATGCTGGCTGTTTGACCGTTACGAACGATACTGACTTTGTGTGCTTAGCTCGGTCTTTACCTCCTGAACGGAGTTCAGTCGCGTTCAAACTTGAAGTCAGTGCTATAGTCGCCGTCATCTACTCCAACAGTTCTTCTATCCTGCCGCCGATTCGAAGTATATTCATTCGCTCGAAGACTGGCACTGCGGCACAACACCCAATGTATCAGATCGCTGATCCGTGAGCCCCTTCGAGCTCACACTATCTATGCCTTCATCATTCATAATCATCAAAGGCATCATCCTTCGGTCCTTGACTTGGACCAGCTGCGCTGTAGTCTGAATGCACGTATGGCCGAAAGTATGTGACTCGGAATATAGGTGTTTCGGATTCAACTTGTGATCACTCAAGTTGACTTACCCAGGCAAATCAAGTTCTCCTTATCATGAACTTTGCGCCCGGGGGGTCTTAACCTCGTGCGCATCCCTGCATCGACACTAAGCCCCTTAGTGACATCTTATTGGCAGTTTATATCTCGTTGAAGTCCCTTTGCAGAGCGCCGCAAGCTCGAGATCATTTGCACGGTACGCTACCAAGCTGACCGGTACACTTTAGTGACTTCATTATTGTTGAGCTGCGACTTCACACGAAGTATAATGACTTATTAGCCATCGCATCCTTCGTTCTGACTTGACCAGCAGCTTACAGCCTTCAAACATCGACTCGAGAATGCAGTCTGGCTTTGATTGAAACGAGCTCAGTAAGTACTGAACTATGTGTCGAATCCTTCATTCTGACGAAGTCTGATAGACCTCGAATCTGCCGCCGCTCTGACTGACTTCAAACGAGCCATGGTAAATGCTTCTTAATCATTTTACGTCGCATGCCTCATTCTGACTCGAAAATTAGACTTCGGCTCGACTGACCTTCTAAAATCAAGCTTGCCGCTCATATAGCGTGATTTCATTTCATTAGAATCGGTTTGGATTTCCAATCTAATGCGTAATCTATTCAGACTAGTATCGCTCAAGCTCGACGTTTAAATCTCGACTGGACTTGTTCACCCTTTCCCAGGCAGTACAGCTACTGTCTTGATGTGTGTTCAGTCTAGCCAAAACAAGCACGCATGGATAATCCTCCTCGGGTCTGCAATCGCCGCCTCCAAAGTCAAGTTGGGCCTCCGAGTCATCGGCGCACGCTTTGGTAGGCGGCGGCGGCGGGACTGGAACGCGCCCGCATGCCTGGCAACAACAGCACACGCTGCGCTATTGAGACTTGCTCAAGTACTCAGCACTCAGGACTCAGTACTTACTCCGTACTTAGTTTAGATCGCTTCTGCGAAAAGTTGGAACTTGAAGGATGCAAAACCAACATGGCCGGCGCGCCGAGCGCGCGTATCACATCCGGTTGCCGATCCACGTGGCACGGCCCTTGCACGGCCCTTGGGCCTTCACGCTTGCTCCCTCCCACTACAAGTGGTTTCCCGCCGTAGTGTTCCAAGATTCCGGCGGCAGCTCGTCGCACCGACTCAAGTCCTCATCTGAAAATCACGCGTCCCCCCGCTGCCCGTCTTGACGTGGAAGTAGGACGGGCGTGACTCCCACTGCCGCTTGTCCCCGACGCTCGATGCTCAAGACCTCGACGACACAGATGCAGCGTGGGGGGTGTGTGCCGCCCGAGCGCGTATCCGGGCGAAGAGCGGGAGGCGCGCCGTTCCTTTCTCACCTCTCCCTCCCACGTCTATCCCCGCGCCTGTGTTCGTGTCCTCTTCCCCCGCCTCGCCGCCGCCCAGCGCCCGTGAAGATGCCGACACAGCTACTGCGCGCTCCTTCTGTCGCCCCGCGCCAGAATCTAGGTATGCTGCGTACTGTGGGGGCAAGGATTCGTGCTGGAACTCGTCCCTGCGCTCGCTCGCCCAGGCTGACCCAACTCACGGACCCTCGCGCGCTCGGATCGCTGTTCTAAAGATGTGTGGTGCCCTGAGGTGCCTCGGCGCGGTACGTCGTCAAGTTCTGCTCTGTCTGATCGAATTTAACAGTCTCCGGGCGCAAAGCTCTGTCGACGCGTCACCGGCCGCGTCCCACGTCGCAGACCCAGCACTGCACAGGTTAGGCTAGCGCGTACGACGCCGACGTGCGCCTCCCTTCTATTGTTCCGCGAACCAACTCATATTTTGTGCAGTTTCTTCCATCCACGCCACCTTCCGCGCGTGCACTTCAAGACCACATCCGTTGCCTCCAGCCTTTCCTCGTGTCGAACGCCATTCGGGACTCTTTTCCCGCAGAGGCACTCTCACGCTGCATCTGCGCCACGCCTGCCACTCACAAAAGTCCATTTTCTCGGTGCTGCGCGGCTCATGTAGTTCATCAGCTTCGCTCATCTACTAGTTGAGACGTAAGCTCCAGAGGTATGTCCGACATTCTCTCGGTCCACGCACCGACTAATATGTGTTGGTCTCCTTTCTCCCCAGTGTACGTACTACATCCGCGCAACTACCTCCACGCAATGGCTCCTGATCACCTAAGTGCCGGCGCTGCGCGGCTGATATCGTATATTTCGACCCCGCCGCCGCCTGATTTAATGACCGTCCTGCGACTCGGACATCAGGTGCGTCCTCCATTTCCCGCTGATTGAGATGTCACCCTACGCTCTTCCATCAGCGCAGGCATACGCCTGAAGCACGTTCGCAGTGAACGCCGCCTGCGACTCGTTGCCGAACTTTTACGCGTACCGTAAAGTGTGGCTCAGCGGCGTCCGCGACACGCTCCGCTTTCAGCGGGGAGAAATATCTGGCCTGTGCGAGTACTAAGGCTTCACCTTCCCCTCATTGCCGGCTGGGTGTATACGGAGCTCGGTAAGCACGTCAACCCACGATTTCTCCCTTCCTTTGCTTCGTCTCCTTCTGCTGCTTTTGCGGCAGTCAATAGAGCTCACTTACGCTCAGTCTTAGGCGCCGAGTGTCGACTGCCCTGAGAGACTGATACACCATCGCGCAGCTTGGCCCCTCGGCGCTCGTGGACCTTGCGCTATCCCTGTGCAGAGCCCTGACCCACCGCTCTAGGTCCTTGAATAATCAAAGGCCTCAGCGCCATGTGCGTCGTGAAGATCGTCTGCTATGAGGGCAGCTTGCTCGCGCGTACGCTTCTCCCTAGGTGAGTACACAGTAAGTAGCAGGTATATTCGACATGTTCCGCAAGAAAGAGCTCAAGGCTATCCGCCGGATTCAGCGTTAACAGAGCGCCGAGTACGTGCTGGACCTTCTATCGAACTGTTGCTTGGGCTTCCTCTCCCAACATCGTCCACCTCTTCTATACTGCCTCAAACCTTGAATAAGTAAATAAAATAGAAACATCACGTGAGCCTCCCCGGAATTTCCGGGGAGGTCAGTTTTCAGCCCGCCTGCAGGTCAAGCACGTTAAATCAATTGCGCGAAAGGGCGACCATGAACTTGAAGGTAGCCAGACCAACAGGGCCGCTGCAATACCAGTGCGGTTAGGGTTATGCTGCGTTCGCCCTGTTTGTGGCGCACATCTGACTGAGTACTTACTTGAGAAATATTCATTTTTCGCAAGCGCGGGGCTACCATTTTCTGATTCAATTAGCCCTCCTTTACCCTGGAGTCTGCAATGTTTGAATTCCGAATTAGCGCGCCCGTTCGCTCGCGCATCAATGCATCACGGCTAGCCCCGGTCTCGTACACGTGAGCCCGCCACTTGCTTCCCACCACCACAATCGATAGCTCTCTGGACCTCTACCGCGCGTCGATCGGCTTTTGAACCCCTTTCGTGATCTCTGGCGCCTTACTCTACGGTCTGATCGACGTATCTCGTTGCCAAACTCGCGCTGTGGACCATTTGGAATGCCGGCGACCATGGACGATGCCAGCGTCCGACTCGTCGAGCCCTCCCGTCGCGTCTCGTCGCGTCAACGGAGACCACAAGAATCGATACAACCACCTGAATTTCTGTCGCGCTCCTGTGGCCCAATGCTCAAGCGCTTCCTGCTCTCGTCGCTTGCCATCTCGCGCTCTCCATCAGCGCGGGTCCTGCTTCCCTTGGACCATACGCCCACGCGACATCGCCCCCGCCCGCCGTCCTCGCTTCTGCGTGCGAACGCTTGCCACCCCCATCGCTGCTAGCCTCGCTCCCTATCCTGCGCTGCGGCCGCCCTCTATGCGTCCCCTCTGGTTCCGCCCCGGCCCCCGCATCTCGCTCTCCGCGCCCACACCGCCGCCCGCCCTCCCCGCGCATCCCTTAGCCCTCCGCACCGCACATTCCACGGACGCTGCCACGTCACACTCGCAGCCGCAGCCGCCTTCCCCTGCGTCCCTGCCCGACGCTGCACTTGCGTGGGCACAACGGGCGCCTCCGAAGTCACCCACGTGCCGCAGGCGCAGAGACGCCGGTGAATTGGGGTCGCGCTTGTCCTTTAAACGACTCGCGCAGACACCACTCGAGATTCCCGCCATCTCACGCAACCCTCCGTCCCCGTGCTGCGCCCGCGCCGTTCCCAATCAATGGTTCAACCTCTCTCCACGCTCCCCGTGCATCGGCTCCCCGCACATACCCACCCTTTTTGCGTCGCAGTCTGCCGCCCGTTCCTTTCACAGCACGCCGCTGCGCCCCACAAATATGCGGAGGCGACGGGAGGGACTCGCGCTGGCTCCCGCTGGCTCCACGTGTCAGACGTCCGCCACGGTCCGAGCACGCCATCGCTTAACGCCCTGCCCAACGAAATTTCCTCTCCCGTCTGTCCCTGACAAGCAACTTAGCAGGTGGCGCGCCCTGCCTTCGTTTTTCGCGCTCGCCTCGACGCTGCCGCCGCCCATCCTGGGTCAGAATGTGTGCGCTGAGCGCTCGCATGCGCGGACATATAAGCGGTGGGAAGCGCGCGTCGCCGTGCGCGACCTCGCCGCACGCGCTCGATATGCGCGAACAGCGCCAAACGAGGTGCGTGTAACGCGACTGCCCTGCGTGCGCGACCACCGTCGCTCGCTGTTCCACACGCCGCCGCTGTGGAGAAGCTCGGCGTGGACTACGTCCTCGCGTTCCCCGACTGTGAGTATCATCTGATAGGCTGTCGACACTTGAGCTCAAAGTCCTTCGTATCCGGGAGTTCGCTTCAGTGAGCTCGGTTTGGACCTCGAATCTAATGCATATTCTATACAGACTAGTATCTTCCAAGCTCGAGCTTCGAATCTCGCCTCGACTCGATCACCCTTTCCAAGCTAGTACGGCTACTATCTCAATTGTGAGTTCAGTCCAACAAAAAACAAGCACGCATGACTAGGTTTGCAAGCGCCGCCCAAAATCAACTCGGGGGCCTCCGAGTCATCGAGGTACGTATGGTCTTCAAACCGCTCTGACCGCGCGAGCACGATACTAATGGACACACGCAGTCTGTTCGCTGCATGCACCAATCGTTCGAACTCGGTCGTCGCCGGGCGTGGCCTTCCGCGCGATCTTATTTGACATTCGCATTGTTCATTTCTCGCCGCGTTGACCTCAAGTCCAGCCGATTCGGGCCTTCATACACCCCGTACGTCCACTGGCGCCACTTGCACGAATCACTGGTTATCAAGTTTATCTTGCTGCGCTACGAACCTTGCCGCAAGCTGACCGCGCTCGGCCCTCTTTCGCCCGCGCGCACCTCGTTTCAGTCTGCGTACCACGCCCGCCCGCGCTCGCTCAGTCCTCAAGATGAACACAAGCGCTGTTACCTTGTGGACGGTGAGCCCGAACCACGTCCCTCTGCCCAGATTGAAGCTTACCTGCGCAGAGGACTCGGGAGCAGGGCCATCCCTCATCGAACACAGACGGACGGTATGTCCGGCTGAGTCGAGAATCGACGCGGCTCGGTTTTCTCTTCCAGGACTCGCTCTGGGTCTTCCCCGCTTGGGCGGCGCGCGTACTCGGACCCGACACACCCGAGTCGTTTCGAGAACGCGCGGAGCATCCTACTCGTGTTCCCCTCGATCGCACGGCGGGTACGAGGACGGGAGCGCGGGTGGCCTGAAACGCGCGCGTGCACTACGGCGAGGATGCGGCGCATTCGAGAACTCGCGTTCTTGGAGTCGACTCGGGCCTCGCGCGCATCTGCAGACCCTCAGGCTCAAGACGCGATTCGCCTGTCCTAAGGGACGTACAAAGGTCCTCAATATTGAGGACCCTCTCGTCACACCGCTGTCAAGCGACTGCGGCCTCAAAATCCAGCCTTGGTGCGTTGTCGCCGACCCCGCCTCAGCTGCTGGCTCATCCTCTGTTTACCTCACCCTTGTTCCCATGCGCCAACTCGCGTCGACGCATCAACGCCGTCCTCGCCGCCTCCGCCTGCGCGCTTCATTTTTTTGTTGTCCATCCTTTTCCTCCTCCCCGCCTCTCTGTCATTGAACCACACGCTCTCCGCTGACCCCCACGCTAGTTTTCTTGTTCACCGTGAGCACCATCGTCCTCGCGCTGACCGCGCTTACCGGCGCACGCGTCTGCGGGGCTCAGCAGTAGCACGATGCTGAAGCGCTGAAGCCTGACCCAGGTCAGCACGGACGTGAGCAGGGTAGACGCGCGCGCGCAGTGGCTCCACGCGCCGTGGACGGCACCCTTCCAAGGTGCGTTGCTGTTCACTTTTACTTCTGTCCTTTTTCTTCTTTATAATCGGGCGCTAATGTGATTCGAGTTGCAGCTACGACGTGCCATATCACTCTCCTCATCTAGGTACGCCTGATATCTTATTTTTGCCCTCGACTGCAACGAGAGACTGATACAGCATGGCGCAGCTCGGCCCCTCCGCGCTCGCAGGCTTCGCGCACTTCCTGCTCGTGATCCTGCCACTTCAGCAATCCGCGAACCAGTTTTTTTTGCGGCGCGCCGGCATGCAGTGGAAGGATGCGAGGGCTGGGCTGGGTTTCGAGTTTCGAGTTTTTCTTACGGCCGCGCTGCGCGCTTTCATCACAGTTTAGGCGGGTTACGTTAGGTTAACAAATTTGAAAAGAAATGCTCCGAATAAAGAAGTGATCATGTGACCCTCCCCGGGAAATCCGGGAGGCCAGCCCAAGGTCCCGGCCAGCCCGCGTTCCGCTCAAGCACCTTGACTCGGATTGCGAAAGTTTGATTTTGAACTTGTCGCTGCGATAATACCCACTCTGCTGGCGCGCGTAGCGCACGGATCACATTCGGTAACGGTCACACCGTAACAACAGCTGCCAGCTCATGACCACCATGATCTTGGAGGCTCCCGCTCCCTGCGCACGCCCACCGCACTCGCAAAAGTGTCGCCGCCGCCGCCCGCCGCCCTCGCTTGCCACGTGACGCCGCCCCTGCCGTGCTTCGCCCGCCCGCCCTCGATTCTCACCTCTCGCCCGCCCCGCGCTCGCCGCCGCCCGTGGATGTCTGCCCTCTACCGCCCCTTACCGCCCATTCGAGCGCCCTCAACCCCGCTCGTTCGTCGGCGGCCGACACGTCACAGCAAGGTGTGTTCACTGTTACAGCATGCCTCGCGCCCGCTGACGCCCTCGCTGTGCAGCCCACCGCTTCGACGCCCCCGCTCATCGGACATCTCGCCCGCTCGCACACGCGCACTCCGTCGCCGTCGCCCTGTCCGCCGCCCGCTGTCCACGTCGCCGCTTCCACGTCCCGCACACGCAAGCTATGACCTGCGCTTAGCGCACGTCCGCACGCCGCTCCCACACCGTGTCGCCGCCTACCCCGCCCTGGCCCCGCTTTTCAAGGCGCTGCGTCCACTCGCGCTCCGCTGGAGCAACACGCCCCAGCACGTCCTTTGCTTCCCAGCGAACGGCGCAAGTCCAGGCCGGCCTGCGCACCGCCCGTCCCAGCCCTCGACGCCGCTGCCGTCACGCCCACGCCTTAACCGTCCGCACCCCGTGCCGCGCGCACAGACTCGCTCGCGAATCCGCGCCCGAGGTGCGCGCGCGGCTCGCGCATCGCCGCCCCGCCATCGATTCATCCCCCGTCCCCCTCCTCCTGCGCCCCCTCGCCGTCACGCGCGATGCTCTCCATCGCCGCCGAGCTCGTCTCGGACGCGGCCTGCGCGAATGAAGACGATCGCGCACGCGATCGACGCGGTGGTCGGCGGGATGCACGCTACGTCGTACGCCTATGTCGCAGCGGCCGATGTCGAGACGGGCGGGGGAACAGGAGGTGGGAGACGAGGCTACGACGTGGGGGACGTCGCAGCGGGTAAGTCGCGCCTTCCGAGCCGCGTAGCTGCTGCTTGTCACGCCGACGCAGCTTGCCAGCGTCCGCCCGCCGCCTCCGCTCCCGCCGCGGCGCATGCACGCCCGCATTTCCGCCGTAATCGGGACGCGCCTCAAGTTTATCAAGTCAGTGCGCTTCCCACCTCCCACTTCGTCCGCACCCTCGCAAGTCGCACCCGCGCTCGCAAGCCACCATTCTTCCTTGCGCCCGCCTCGACACCCGCCATCTTGCGCCCACGCCGGAATGAGCGTGCTCGTCGCAACGCTCGCACACCACGCGTCGCTCGCTGCTGTGACCTGCGCCCGCAGACCCAACCTCGTCCACGCAGGACCTCCGGCGCTGCGCTCGAGCGATGCAGCTCCGCGCCGCCTACGCGCGTCCGCGATCCATCCCCTGGCCGCTCGCGCTCGCAGCCCCGTCCGCGCGCGCACGTTTTCAAGGCCCGTCGAACGCCCTGTCGTCCCGCTCGCCCTCTCGCCGCTCGCGCGCTTGTGCCGCGCGTGCACACACGCCCGCGTCTCCGTGGGTCGAGGTGCTCGTGCCGCTCGGGCGCTGCGAACGCCGCTGCCTCGTTACCGCCGCGATCGGCCGCACGCCGCCGCTGGCGCTGCCACGTCACTCTAGGTGACTCGCACGCGGTCTTACAAGACGCGGCAAGATCCGCTCGCGATGTGCGTGTCCGCACCCGTCCGATTCAGTCGCGCGAAAGGTGCCGTCCTTGCGCAGCTCCCCGCCTGCGTCTTGCCCACGCCTCCACTGCGCCCCGCCGTGCATGTGTACGCGCGGTTCGGCCACCGCTGCTTGCCCACGGCCCCTACTTCTACTGCCAATACACGCTCTGCCGCCGCCGCTCAAGTACTCCTTGCGACTCCCGTGCCCATCCCGCTGATGCCTGTGGCCGCGCACCCCCGTCCGCAGTCTCATTCACAGGTTTCCATGCGGGATTCGAGGGATTGGGTACTTGAATCTTTACGCCTGTGGTTCCGCGCCTCCTCCGCCCCGCAACCTGCACGAGACGGCCCGTGCATCCCGTCAAGCGCACACCAATATCGGGTACGAGTCTTTGTAAAAGCTTCCGCTTTCATCTGCGGCCGCAAAGCTCACCTCAGAACGCAAATAGCAAACTCGGACTTTTGAATCGTGCGTCTCTTGATCTCCCGCGATCCATTAATCCCTCATGTTGCCTTGCTCGATATAGCCCATTCGCTTTTGTCTCCCGCCTCCGCGCCGATGGACACGTTACTGCGGTTTTGGTCAGCAGAACTTTGCGAGCGCGGGGTCAAGCACTCTTCTGTACTACGAGAAGCTGCGTTTTACGCGCGTACTTGTTATTGCGCACCTCCGGGCTCCAGAGCTGCGCACCGCGATCTTCCGTCGTACGTCCATCCTCGGTCTCCCAGTGTGCACATCTTCGCTCTTACACTTTGACGCCGCCGGGATAATCAAACGCCGCGCTTTGATCGATGTGTGCGCTTTCGTTCTCCAGCAGCGCAATGGAAACATATCGCGAGGTATGTGCTCCTTCCTCCGCGATCATGACTTGATTCAGTACACTTCAGTTCCTCTCGCCTGTCCGCTGTCGTTGTGCGTGTTTCCGCGTTCACGTGTCGCGCTCCTCAGCTCAAGATTTGCAAGGAGACTGACTAAACGAGCGTTTTGGATGGCGCCCTCTTTCAATATCTGTGAACCCCCCCCGTTCGGCCGTTCACGTCTGTAGCTTATGAAAGAGCCCCAGTGAACGACTGCATGCCAGGCGCTGCACAATTATTTTCGGACTGCGCGGCCGGTGAGATTTCTGTCTGGTTCATGGTTTCTCTATCTATCCATTTGCGGACAGCGCTTGTACGTGTAAGGCATGCGTGGAATGACATTGGGACAGTTTTTTTTTTCCTTCTGGGTGCGAGTCGCGAGTTGTGGTAGAAGTCTGTGATCGCCTATCTTTGAGTTCGGGAAACAGGAATATTCACGTTCGCAAGCGCGGCTTAGAACCTACTCTGGATACACTTAGCAGCGCGGCTCTGAACAATCAAGTCTCAATCCGGAGTGCTCGGATCACGGCCCGCGGCGCCCGCACACGTGGCGACACCTCTTGCTTCCCGCCACCACAGGCGATTGTTCTCTAGCCCTTTACCGCGAGCCTGCTGATTTTCAAACGCGTGTCTGCCTCGATCTTCAACTTCGTTGGCTTTCTCGATGCCAATTACGCGCGGCCGACAGTCTGCGAGACACCAGCGGCCGATGTCGTCGAGTCGCGTCGCGTCAGGAGATCACCAAAGTCCATGGTAGGATCCCCACCCCCCCCATATTCTACGGACCCCAACCCTCTTTTCCGCATTGCACGTTGCGCCTACGCTCTTCGCAGGCACCGGGATACTGACCGCGAATTTGGATCGACACAGCTGTACCATGCGTGATATGGAAAGCTATACAAGCTCTCGGTGCGTCGCAATGTCCTCTCCAATATCCACCATTCTCATACCATCGTTACGCTTCAGCAGAATCACCGGAGACGTGTGTGGCCGGGGTTTTGCCAACCGAATTCTCAATGCGGGGCGCGCCGCGGTGCTGCGCGCCAAAGGAAGTGTCCATATCGATGGGCGGAGCTCGGCTCATCTGGTCCACAGCTCTCCTGGGTACAAAACCTCTCAAGATTGAGCGTTGCGTCGCCTACAATACCTCAACTGATTCTTCGGTATCTGTCAGCCTCGCGCTCGTCCTCAGGGGTTGGCCGTAGGACGTGCGCGACGACTCTCACTGGCGTATTACCGTTCTTGCCCGCGCGCGTTTCACTCCCCCAGCTTCTCTGCTACATCAATGTCATGAAACGTGCTCGAATCCCGCGGCGATGGGACTCCCTTCGTTGGTGAACGCGTCATTCTGGGCTTTCAGTATCCACAGGGCTCTAGGTACGTCGCCCGCTTTTTGAAATCTTGGCACGTCCTAACATCGAACACCCTCGCCGCTCTTTCTGCTTTCAGTTGTGCCCTAGGCCTCGCCCCATCGCAATCGCCTTTCCCAGTATCTTGGGTATTCAAGACGGTGAGAAGGTGCGCCGACCGCAAGTCTCTCTCTGTTACTCATTTGGCTTGGAACAGCCACATGCGCGCTCGGATCTCTCGAGCGAACGGGAACTCACGATTTGCCTGGCTGGGCTCGACGTTGAGGGCCGCTGTTCTTGAATCAGGTGGGCGAGGCTCTTCTCGTTCTGAAACGCTGGCTGACTTCGACCTGCGATCTGTACGCCCCTAGCACTCAAGCGGTCGTGAGGAGGCACACCTTCTCATACGCCCTGCGCCCAGAGCACGCTGGGTATGATCTGTTTTCATCCTTCGCTCGCGCGACCAGGGAAGATATAGAAGTCACCGCCCGTGGGTAGGGAGGAAGCGTAACTTCAGAGCAGAAATACACAGGGCCAAGAGGTGCTATCAGTAACTGGTACGTCAATAGGCTCCATACGTTTGCCGCGAAATCCAAAACTACGAGCGCCAGACTGCTCGGACGTGTCGTTATTCGCCGTATGCGCCAGGCGAATCTCTGTGGGAGCGTGCATCAGATTCACGATACGTCCCCTGTTGTTCCACAGCCAATTTGCTCATTCCTTCAGCGCCTTCGCACGCAGACCACATGATCGGATGGCCTTTCGGCGACGTGGCTTTCATGCACTGTGTCTGACCTAATTCGTCGAGCGTCACTTGTGTTGGCCGCGTGCTCTGAAAGCCCGTCTGCCAACAGCCCGTATACTCCGTTGACTGCATTTTTTTTGGCGCTGCGCGGCTGACATCGTTGCAGCTCGGGGGGACAACTGACGGGTTGTATCCTAGGCCCGGTAAGCACTTCAACATCTTGCATTACAGTAGTCTTACCCCTCCGCTGTGCTACTGCGTCCACAGATGCGCGCTCCTCCCCTCATCCTGCTCAGCGGCTTCACTCGGGGAGGTAACGTTCATCTCTCCCCTTGTGGTGGTAGCTCTCTCAATCCAATTTTTATCTGCTCCGCTTTCAGTCCGGCTCTTTCGACATCCTGGCCTTGTAGTGTTCGCCCTGAGCGCAAATCCGTTGAAACATTGCCCATTGGGGCAACCTATTTTTGCAAGCTTCTCCCGGACCTCGAGGTGATTCTGCGGCGACATGGCGATGGCCTCTCTTGCTTTCTACTCTCATCATCTCTGTGTTCGATGCCCTGGCTCTACGATCTCTCTTGTCGCATCGGGGACTGGCTTGGAATTTCTTTGGGCTTGTTATACTTAACGGATCGCTGGCTTTGGGGCAAGACCCGGGCTCCAACTGCTCATTTCGGGATTTGTCGGGCTCTCACCTCAATACTCTGGCTCTCTAGGCTTTGTACTCCCGATCAAATGCCTTTCGGCTAATGCGCGCCTGGACCAGGAGCCGTTTGCTCGATGCTTGTTAGAGTCTTGTCCTACCGCCCTAGCGCGATCCCTGTATCGTTCTTGTCACTATCTAAGAACTTGAAGTCGAGGCTGGATTGCAATGGAGGTCCGGGAGCTTCCGCGAGCGATGATAGTTTGTGCTTGTACACCCCGATTTGGATGGTATGCGCTCTTCGAGCGACAGCACGCGACGCTCTGCTGTCCCTTTTGTTTCGCGAATTGAGTGAGCATTCATTAGTCCAGATTGCCTTCGGTAAGCCTGCACCTCACCACGACAACCACTCCTGACCCGTGGCACAGCTGCTGACACTTGGCAGTGTCAACCCGGGTTGTCCGGAGGACGGCGCTCTACGTCAGAACGGGGGAGGTAAGTCAAGTCTCGATGGAAGTCGCTCATAAAATCTGAGTAAGTAGTGTCGGTCGCGGATGCGCGCCAGACCCAAAGTCGGTGGATGCACTGACAGCTTGTGAGTGTGGCAAGTCTGTGATGTCCAAGATTAAGTGCCTAGGCCAAGGAGAAGGCATACACTGCTAGCTGGCATTGTTCTGGGCCGTGTCGGACGATGAGCAAATTTGACATATCTCAGAAATATTGGTGCACGGCGGAGTTCTTCGGAACCATGTCGCTTGTATTTATCTGTTGGGCGGATGCAGGGGACCAGGTTCTAGGACCACAGGAGGTCCCCAGGACCTCACCATTGGCGAGAGGATAATCCGGACATCAAAAATTGATGTGCCCGTCCGTGAGCGCTACATGTGAGGTGCCTCCTTTCCGTATGTAGTAGGTCGAGTTTCAACATACTGGAGCAGGATGAGACTTTTGGGCTAAGATTATTAGCCCAATACTGGGAGGTGCAGCAATATAACTGGAAAGGCAAATTACATAGGGGGTTGAGTGACAACCTCATAGAACCATGAAGTGTTGTATACCACCGTGAGCGGATTTTCAAGGGGAATCTGATTGACCGCGGGCGGGAAGAGATTGGGACACAGGGCAGAGGCGCAAGGCAGATTTGATGAGAAAGGCCGGCGGGGGGATGATGCGTGGGATGGGAGCGTGACAAGTACGTGTCAGAGACGTGAATAGCGTGTCATTCAATGAGAAAGGCGAGGGTGCGAAGAGACGGCGGAGATTGGACAAGCGGTTGGAGCGCGGCGGAGGATCAGAGTGTAGAAAAGGACTTGCTTTGGTCAATTAATGTCAGCCCAAGTCAAAATCAGTAGGATCGTTGACCGACTTGAAAGTGATTTGAACTTGTGTCTTCAGTAATGTAACCGAAGACACAAGTCAGGTTCAACTCAACTGTACATTTACATTCTGACTTGGTCTAACAACTCAGGTTGAAATGAATAGTGTCATTGACCGATTGAAGGCTATTGGCCTTGTGGTCCGTTACGTGCGCAAGTCCGAATCGAGTATCGTTGACCGCTTCGAAGTGGTCGGACTTGTATTCTGTCACATTGACACACTCAAGTCATTGGTATACTCCGCATGTGAGAATGAGGACTCGATCCATTGCCCGATCTCACCGATTTGACATTCTTCGCTTGAACATCTCGGGTGTACAGAGTCAGCGCGCATCAGATAATCTGGCTCAAAGAAGTCAATCACTTTCAAGGTGTTGGCTTCGAGGCATCAGGCACGCAAGCCACTGATCAAAATGACACTCTTCGGTGTGTCTCAGACAAGGCGGCGGTCAAGCGCGCATCCCAGACACAAGTCTTGGTTATTGTGAACTTTTCGATTCGGAAGTGTAACAACGGGAGACAAGAGAACAGCCGTGTGATACTGGGTTAGCATAGTTAGGCAGCCGTGTAGTACCACCCCCGAGTCTCGGTTAAAGTAAATTTTTCCAGACAGACAGATTCGGAGTGTAATAACGGGAGACAGGATAGCAGCCGTGTGATGCTGGGTTAGCATAGTAGAGCAGCCGGGAAATCCCACTCATGATATGCATACCGATCCCACATAGTCCGCAAATGAATAACACGAAAGACAAGCTTTCGCCATAGTGAACAAAGACAAAAGTGGCAATTCATAAGGGAACGGACAAGGTGCGGCACAATCTTCAGATATAGAATCCCTCATTTTTGAAGGGGATTCAACCTAGAGAAGTCCCAAGTCCCAATGGTCACACGCGCTGGCACAGGGAATATGTTTGG